>JANJGN010000765.1:0-282622 GCA_026770705.1 Isurus oxyrinchus
ACAAATTCAACAACAACCTCAACATTAAAAAACACCAACAAATTCAACAACAACCTCGAAATTGAAAAACAACAACCACCTCAAAATTGAAAAACAACAGCACATTCAACAACAACCTCAACATTGAAAAACGCCAACAAATTCAACAACAACCTCAACATTGAAAAACAACAACAACCTGAACATTGAAAAACACCAACAAGTTCAACAACAACCTCAGCATTGAAAAACAACAACAACCTCAACATTGAAAAACACCAAAAAATTCAACAACAACCTCAACATTGAAAAATAACAGCAACCTCAACATTGAAAAACACCAACAAATTCAACAAAAACCTCAACATTGAAAAACAACAACAACCTCAACATTGAAAAACACCAACAAATTCAACAACAACCTCAACATAGAAAAACATCAACAAATTCAACAACAACCTCAACATTGAAAAACAATAAAAACCTCAACATTGAAAAACACCAACAAGTTCAACAACGACCTCAACATTGAAAAACAACAACAACCTCAACATTGAAAAACACCAACAAATTCAACAACAACCTCAACATAGAAAAACACCAACAAATTCAACAACAACCTCAACATTGAAAAACACCAACAAATTCAACAACAACCTCAACATTGAAAAAACAACAACAAATTAATCAACAGCCTCGAAATTGAAAAACAACAACCACCTCAAAATTGAAAAACAACAACAAATTCAACAACAACCTCAACATTGAAAAACACCAACAAATTCAACAACAACCTCAACATTGAAAAACAACAACAACCTCAACATTGAAAAACACCAACAAATTCAACAACAACCTCAACATTGAAAAGCAACAACAACCTCAACATTGAAAAACACCAACAAATTCAACAACAACCTCAACATTGAAAAACACCAACAAATTCAACAACAACCTCAACATTGAAAAACAACAACAACCTCAACATTGAAAAACACCAACAAATTCAATAACAACCTCAAAATTGAAAAACGCCAACAATTCAACAACAACCTCAACTTTGAAAAACACCAACAAATTCAACAAAAACCACAACATTGAAAAACAACAACAACCTCAACATTGAAAAACACCAACAAATTAGCAACAACTTCAACATTGAAAAACACCAAAAAATTCAACAACAACTTCGACATTGAAAAACACGAACAAATTCAACAACAACCTCAACATTGAAAAACACCATCAAATTCAAAAACAACCTCAATATTGAAAAATAACAACAACCTCAACATTGAGAAACACCAACAAATTCAACAACAACCTCAACATTGAAAAACACCGACAAATTCAACAACAACCTCAACATGGAAAAACAACAACAACCTCAACATCGAAAAACACCAACAAATTCAACAACAACCTCAACATTGAAAAACACCAACAAATTCAACAACAACCTCAACATTGAAAAACAACAACAACCTCAACGTTGAAAAACACCAACAATTTCAACAACAACCTCAACATTGAAAAACAACAACAACCTCAACATTGAAAAACACCAACAAATTCAACAACAACCTCAACATTGAAAAACAACAACAACCTCAACGTTGAAAAACACCAACAATTTCAACAACAACCTCAACATTGAAAAACAACAACAACCTCAACATTGAAAAACAACAACAAAATTCAACAACAACTTCAACATTGAAAAACACCAACAAATTCAACAACAACCTCGACATTGAAAAACACCAACAAATTCAACAACAACCTCAACATTGAAAAACAACAACAACCTGAACATTGAAAAATAACAACAACCTCAACATTGAAAAACACCAACAAATTCAACAACAACCTCAACATTGAAAAACACCAACAAATTCAACAACAACCTTATCATTGAAAAACAACAACAACCTCAACATTGAAAAACACCAACAAATTCAACAACAACCTCAACATTGAAAAAACTCCAACAAATTCAACAACAACCTCAACATTGAAAAACAACAAAAAAATCAACATTCAAAAACACCAACACATTCAACAACAACCTGAACATTCAAAAACAACAACAAATTCCACAACAACTTCATCATTGAAATACACCAACAAATTCAACAACAACCTCGACATTGAAAAACACCAACAAATTCAACAACAACCTCAACATTGAAAAACTACAACAACCTCAACATTGAAAAACACCAACAAATTCAACAACAACCTGAACATTGAAAAACAACAACAACCTCAACATTGAAAAACGCCAACAAATTCAACAACAACCTCAACATTGAAAAACACCAACAAATTCAACAACAACCTCAACATTGAAAAACAACAACAACCTCAACATTGAAAAACACCAACAAATTCAACAACAACATCAACACTGAAAAACACCAACAAATTCAACAACAACCTCAACATTGAAAAACAACAACAACCTCAACATTGAAAAACACCAACAAATTCAACAACAACCTCAACATTGAAAAACAACAACAACCTCAACATTGAAAAACACCAACAAATTCAACAACAACTTCAACTTTGAAATACACCAACAAATTCAACAACAACCTCGACATTGAAAAACACCAACAAATTCAACAACAACCTCAACATTGAAAAACAATAAAAACCTCAACATTGAAAAGCACCAACAAGTTCAACAACGACCTCAACATTGAAAAACAACAACAACCTCAACATTGAAAAACACCAACAAATTCAACAACAACCTCAACATAGAAAAACACCAACAAATTCAAAAACAACCTCAACATTGAAAAACACCAACAAATTCAACAACAACCTCAACATTGAAAAACACCAACAAATTCAACAACAACCTCGAAATTGAAAAACAACAACCACCTCAAAATTGAAAAACAACAACACATTCAACAACAACCTCAACATTGAAAAACACCAACAAATTCAACAACAACCTCAACATTGAAAAACAACAACAACCTGAACATTGAAAAACACCAACAAGTTCAACAACAACCTGAGCATTGAAAAACAACAACAACCTCAACATTGAAAAACACCAACAAATTCAACAACAACCTCAACATTGAAAAACACCAACAAATTCAACAACAACCTCAACATTGAAAAACAACAACAACCTCAACATTGAAAAACACCAACAAATTCAACAACAACCTCAAAATTGAAAAACGCCAACAATTCAACAACAACCTCAACATTGAAAAACACCAACAAATTCAACAACAACCTCAACATTGAAAAACAACAAAAACCTCAACATGCAAAAACACCAACAAATTCAACAACAACCTCAACATTGAAAAACACCAACAAATTCAACAACAACCTCAACATTGAAAAACAACAACAAATTCAACAACAACCTCAACAATTAAAAACAACAACAAATTCAACAACAACCTCAACATTGAAAAACAACAACAACCTCAACATTGAAAAACACCAACAAATTCAACAACAAACTCAACATTGAAAAACAACAACAACCTCAACATTGAAAAAAGCCAACAAATTCAACAACAACCCCAACATTAAAAAACACCAACAAATTGAACAACAACCTCAACATTGAAAAACCACAACAACCTCAACATTGAAAAACACCAACAAATTCAACAACAACATCAACACTGAAAAACACCAACAAATTCAACAACAACCTCAACATTGAAAAACAACAACAACCTCAACATTGAAAAACACCAACAAATTCAACAACAACCTCAACATTGAAAAACAACAACAACCTGAACATTGAAAAATAACAACAACCTCAACATTGAAAAACACCAACAAATTCAACAACAACCTCAACATTGAAAAACACCAACAAATTCAACAACAACCTTATCATTGAAAAACAACAACAACCTCAACATGGAAAAACACCAACAAATTCAACAACAACCTCAACATTGAAAAACTCCAACAAATTCAACAACAACCTCAACATTGAAGAACAACAAAAAAATCAACATTCAAAAACACCAACAAATTCAACAACAACCTGAACATTCAAAAACAACAACAAATTCCACAACAACTTCATCATTGAAATACACCAACAAATTCAACAACAACCTCGACATTGAAAAACACCAACAAATTCAACAACAACCTCAACATTGAAAAACTACAACAACCTCAACAATTAAAAACAACAACAAATTCAACAACAACCTCAACATTGAAAAACAACAACAACCTCAACATTGAAAAACACCAACAAATTCAACAACAAACTCAACATTGAAAAACAACAACAACCTCAACATTGAAAAAAGCCAACAAATTCAACAACAACCCCAACATTAAAAAACACCAACAAATTGAACAACAACCTCAACATTGAAAAACCACAACAACCTCAACATTGAAAAACACCAACAAATTCAACAACAACATCAACACTGAAAAACACCAACAAATTCAACAACAACCTCAACATTGAAAAACAACAACAACCTCAACATTGAAAAACACCAACAAATTCAACAACAACCTCAACATTGAAAAACAACAACAACCTCAACATTGAAAAACACCAACAAATTCAACAACAACTTCAACTTTGAAATACATCAACAAATTCAACAACAACCTCGACATTGAAAAACATCAACAAATTCAACAACCTCAACATTGAAAAACTACAACAAACTCAACATTGAAAAACACCAACAAATTCAACAACAACATCAACATCTAAAAACAACAACAACCTCAACATTGAAAAACACCAACAAATTCAACAACAACCTCAACATTGAAAAACATCAACAAATTCAACAACAACCTCAACATTGAAAAACAATAAAAACCTCAACATTGAAAAACACCAAGTTCAACAACGACCTCAACATTGAAAAACAACAACAACCTCAACATTGAAAAACACCAACAAATTCAACAACAACCTCAACATAGAAAAGCACCAACAAATTCAACAACAACCTCAGCATTGAAAAACACCAACAAATTCAACAACAACCTCAACATTAAAAAACACCAACAAATTCAACAACAACCTCGAAATTGAAAAACAACAACCACCTCAAAATTGAAAAACAACAGCACATTCAACAACAACCTCAACATTGAAAAACGCCAACAAATTCAACAACAACCTCAACATTGAAAAACAACAACAACCTGAACATTGAAAAACACCAACAAGTTCAACAACAACCTCAGCATTGAAAAACAACAACAACCTCAACATTGAAAAACACCAAAAAATTCAACAACAACCTCAACATTGAAAAATAACAGCAACCTCAACATTGAAAAACACCAACAAATTCAACAAAAACCTCAACATTGAAAAACAACAACAACCTCAACATTGAAAAACACCAACAAATTCAACAACAACCTCAACATAGAAAAACATCAACAAATTCAACAACAACCTCAACATTGAAAAACAATAAAAACCTCAACATTGAAAAACACCAACAAGTTCAACAACGACCTCAACATTGAAAAACAACAACAACCTCAACATTGAAAAACACCAACAAATTCAACAACAACCTCAACATAGAAAAACACCAACAAATTCAACAACAACCTCAACATTGAAAAACACCAACAAATTCAACAACAACCTCAACATTGAAAAACAACAACAAATTAATCAACAGCCTCGAAATTGAAAAACAACAACCACCTCAAAATTGAAAAACAACAACAAATTCAACAACAACCTCAACATTGAAAAACACCAACAAATTCAACAACAACCTCAACATTGAAAAACAACAACAACCTCAACATTGAAAAACACCAACAAATTCAACAACAACCTCAACATTGAAAAGCAACAACAACCTCAACATTGAAAAACACCAACAAATTCAACAACAACCTCAACATTGAAAAACACCAACAAATTCAACAACAACCTCAACATTGAAAAACAACAACAACCTCAACATTGAAAAACACCAACAAATTCAATAACAACCTCAAAATTGAAAAACGCCAACAATTCAACAACAACCTCAACTTTGAAAAACACCAACAAATTCAACAAAAACCACAACATTGAAAAACAACAACAACCTCAACATTGAAAAACACCAACAAATTAGCAACAACTTCAACATTGAAAAACACCAAAAAATTCAACAACAACTTCGACATTGAAAAACACGAACAAATTCAACAACAACCTCAACATTGAAAAACACCATCAAATTCAAAAACAACCTCAATATTGAAAAATAACAACAACCTCAACATTGAGAAACACCAACAAATTCAACAACAACCTCAACATTGAAAAACACCGACAAATTCAACAACAACCTCAACATGGAAAAACAACAACAACCTCAACATCGAAAAACACCAACAAATTCAACAACAACCTCAACATTGAAAAACACCAACAAATTCAACAACAACCTCAACATTGAAAAACAACAACAACCTCAACGTTGAAAAACACCAACAATTTCAACAACAACCTCAACATTGAAAAACAACAACAACCTCAACATTGAAAAACACCAACAAATTCAACAACAACCTCAACATTGAAAAACAACAACAACCTCAACGTTGAAAAACACCAACAATTTCAACAACAACCTCAACATTGAAAAACAACAACAACCTCAACATTGAAAAACAACAACAAATTCAACAACAACTTCAACATTGAAAAACACCAACAAATTCAACAACAACCTCGACATTGAAAAACACCAACAAATTCAACAACAACCTCAACATTGAAAAACAACAACAACCTGAACATTGAAAAATAACAACAACCTCAACATTGAAAAACACCAACAAATTCAACAACAACCTCAACATTGAAAAACACCAACAAATTCAACAACAACCTTATCATTGAAAAACAACAACAACCTCAACATTGAAAAACACCAACAAATTCAACAACAACCTCAACATTGAAAAACTCCAACAAATTCAACAACAACCTCAACATTGAAAAACAACAAAAAAATCAACATTCAAA
Organism: Isurus oxyrinchus; assembly: GCA_026770705.1. NCBI lineage: Eukaryota > Metazoa > Chordata > Chondrichthyes > Lamniformes > Lamnidae > Isurus > Isurus oxyrinchus. The sequence goes on from JANJGN010000765.1 coordinate 7,016, forward strand.
AACACCAACACATTCAACAACAACCTGAACATTCAAAAACAACAACAAATTCCACAACAACTTCATCATTGAAATACACCAACAAATTCAACAACAACCTCGACATTGAAAAACACCAACAAATTCAACAACAACCTCAACATTGAAAAACTACAACAACCTCAACATTGAAAAACACCAACAAATTCAACAACAACCTGAACATTGAAAAACAACAACAACCTCAACATTGAAAAACGCCAACAAATTCAACAACAACCTCAACATTGAAAAACACCAACAAATTCAACAACAACCTCAACATTGAAAAACAACAACAACCTCAACATTGAAAAACACCAACAAATTCAACAACAACATCAACACTGAAAAACACCAACAAATTCAACAACAACCTCAACATTGAAAAACAACAACAACCTCAACATTGAAAAACACCAACAAATTCAACAACAACCTCAACATTGAAAAACAACAACAACCTCAACATTGAAAAACACCAACAAATTCAACAACAACTTCAACTTTGAAATACACCAACAAATTCAACAACAACCTCGACATTGAAAAACATCAACAAATTCAACAACCTCAACATTGAAAAACTACAACAAACTCAACATTGAAAAACACCAACAAATTCAACAACAACATCAACATCTAAAAACAACAACAACCTCAACATTGAAAAACACCAACAAATTCAACAACAACCTCAACATTGAAAAACATCAACAAATTCAACAACAACCTCAACATTGAAAAACAATAAAAACCTCAACATTGAAAAACACCAACAAGTTCAACAACGACCTCAACATTGAAAAACAACAACAACCTCAACATTGAAAAACACCAACAAATTCAACAACAACCTCAACATAGAAAAACACCAACAAATTCAAGAACAACCTCAACATTGAAAAACACCAACAAATTCAACAACAACCTCAACATTGAAAAACAACAACAAATTCATCAACAGCCTCGAAATTGAAAAACAACAACCACCTCAAAATTGAAAAACAACAACAAATTCAACAACAACCTCAACATTGAAAAACACCAGCAAATTCAACAACAACCTCAACATTGAAAAACAACAACAACCTCAACATTGAAAAACACCAACAAATTCAACAACAACCTCAACATTGAAAAGCAACAACAACCTCAACATTGAAAAACACCAACAAATTCAACAACAACCTCAACATTGAAAAACACCAACAAATTCAACAACAACCTCAACATTGAAAAACAACAACAACCTCAACATTGAAAAACACCAACAAATTCAACAACAACCTCAAAATTGAAAAACGCCAACAATTCAACAACAACCTCAACTTTGAAAAATACCAACAAATTCAACAAAAACCTCAGCATTGAAAAACAACAACAACCTCAACATTGAAAAACACCAACAAATTCAACAACAACTTCAACATTGAAAAACACCAAAAAATTCAACAACAACCTCGACATTGAAAAATAACAACAATATCAACATTGAAAAACAGCAACAAATTCAACAACAGCCTCAACATTGAAAAACACCAACAAATTCAACAAAAACCTCAACATTGAAAAACAACAACAACCTCAACATTGAAAAACACCAACAAATTAGCAACAACTTCAACATTGAAAAACGCCAAAAAATTCAACAACAACTTCGACATTGAAAAACACGAACAAATTCAACAACAACCTCAACATTGAAAAACACCATCAAATTCAACAACAACCTCAATATTGAAAAATAACAACAACCTCAACATTGAGAAACACCAACAAATTCAACAACAACCTCAACATTGAAAAACACCGACAAATTCAACAACAACCTCAACATGGAAAAACAACAACAACCTCAACATCGAAAAACACCAACAAATTCAACAACAACCGCAACATTGAAAAACACCAACAAATTCAACAACAACCTCAACATTGAAAAACAACAACAACCTCAACGTTGAAAAACACCAACAATTTCAACAACAACCTGAACATTGAAGAACAACAACAACCTCAACATTGAAAAACAACAACAAATTCAACAACAACTTCAACATTGAAAAACACCAACAAATTCAACAACAACCTCGACATTGAAAAACACCAACAAATTCAACAACAACCTCAACATTGAAAAACAACAACAACCTGAACATTGAAAAATAACAACAACCTCAACATTGAAAAACACCAACAAATTCAACAACAACCTCAACATTGAAAAACACCAACAAATTCAACAACAACCTTATCATTGAAAAACAACAACAACCTCAACATTGAAATACACCAACAAATTCAACAACAACCTCGACATTGAAAAACACCAACAAATTCAACAACAACCTCAACATTGAAAAACTACAACAACCTCAACATTGAAAAACACCAACAAATTCAACAACAACCTGAACATTGAAAAACAACAACAACCTCAACATTGAAAAACGCCAACAAATTCAACAACAACCTCAACATTGAAAAACACCAACAAATTCAACAACAACCTCAACATTGAAAAACAACAACAACCTCAACATTGAAAAACACCAACAAATTCAACAACAACATCAACACTGAAAAACACCAACAAATTCAACAACAACCTCAACATTGAAAAACAACAACAACCTCAACATTGAAAAACACCAACAAATTCAACAACAACCTCAACATTGAAAAACAACAACAACCTCAACATTGAAAAACACCAACAAATTCAACAACAACTTCAACTTTGAAATACACCAACAAATTCAACAACAACCTCGACATTGAAAAACATCAACAAATTCAACAACCTCAACATTGAAAAACGACAACAAACTCAACATTGAAAAACACCAACAAATTCAACAACAACATCAACATCTAAAAACAACAACAAATTCAACAACAACCTCAACATTGAAAAACAATAAAAACCTCAACATTGAAAAACACCAACAAGTTCAACAACGACCTCAACATTGAAAAACAACAACAACCTCAACATTGAAAAACACCAACAAATTCAACAACAACCTCAACATAGAAAAACACCAACAAATTCAACAACAACCTCAACATTGAAAAACACCAACAAATTCAACAAAAACCTCAACATTGAAAAACAACAACAAATTCATCAACAGCCTCGAAATTGAAAAACAACAACCACCTCAAAATTGAAAAACAACAACAAATTCAACAACAACCTCAACATTGAAAAACACCAGCAAATTCAACAACAACCTCAACATTGAAAAACAACAACAACCTCAACATTGAAAAACACCAACAAATTCAACAACAACCTCAACATTGAAAAGCAACAACAACCTCAACATTGAAAAACACCAACAAATTCAACAACAACCTCAACATTGAAAAACACCAACAAATTCAACAACAACCTCAACATTGAAAAACAACAACAACCTCAACATTGAAAAACACCAACAAATTCAACAACAACCTCAAAATTGAAAAACGCCAACAATTCAACAACAACCTCAACTTTGAAAAACACCAACAAATTCAACAAAAACCTCAACATTGAAAAACAACAACAACCTCAACATTGAAAAACACCAACAAATTCAACAACAACTTCAACATTGAAAAACACCAAAAAATTCAACAACAACCTCGACATTGAAAAATAACAACAATATCAACATTGAAAAACAGCAACAAATTCAACAACAGCCTCAACATTGAAAAACACCAACAAATTCAACAAAAACCTCAACATTGAAAAACAACAACAACCTCAACATTGAAAAACACCAACAAATTAGCAACAACTTCAACATTGAAAAACGCCAAAAAATTCAACAACAACTTCGACATTGAAAAACACGAACAAATTCAACAACAACCTCAACATTGAAAAACACCATCAAATTCAACAACAACCTCAATATTGAAAAATAACAACAACCTCAACATTGAGAAACACCAACAAATTCAACAACAACCTCAACATTGAAAAACACCGACAAATTCAACAACAACCTCAACATGGAAAAACAACAACAACCTCAACATCGAAAAACACCAACAAATTCAACAACAACCTCAACATTGAAAAACACCAACAAATTCAACAACAACCTCAACATTGAAAAACAACAACAACCTCAACGTTGAAAAACACCAACAATTTCAACAACAACCTGAACATTGAAAAACAACAACAACCTCAACATTGAAAAACAACAACAAATTCAACAACAACTTCAACATTGAAAAACACCAACAAATTCAACAACAACCTCGACATTGAAAAACACCAACAAATTCAACAACAACCTCAACATTGAAAAACAACAACAACCTGAACATTGAAAAATAACAACAACCTCAACATTGAAAAACACCAACAAATTCAACAACAACCTCAACATTGAAAAACACCAACAAATTCAACAACAACCTTATCATTGAAAAACAACAACAACCTCAACATGGAAAAACACCAACAAATTCAACAACAACCTCAACATTGAAAAACTCCAACAAATTCAACAACAACCTCAACATTGAAAAACAACAAAAAAATCAACATTCAAAAACACCAACAAATTCAACAACAACCTGAACATTCAAAAACAACAACAAATTCCACAACAACTTCATCATTGAAATACACCAACAAATTCAACAACAACCTCGACATTGAAAAACACCAACAAATTCAACATCAACCTCAACATTGAAAATCTACAACAACCTCAACATTGAAAAACACCAACAAATTCAACAACAACCTGAACATTGAAAAACAACAACAACCTCAACATTGAAAAACGCCAACAAATTCAACAACAACCTCAAAATTGAAAAACACCAACAAATTCAACAACAACCTCAACATTGAAAAACACCAACAAATTCAACAACAACCTCAACATTGAAAAACAACAACAACCTCAACATTGAAAAACACCAACAAATTCAACAACAACCTCAACATTGAAAAACAACAACAACCTCAAAATTGAAAAACAACAGCAACCTCAACATTGAAAAACACCAACAAATTCAACAACAACTTCAACTTAAAAATACACCAACAAGTTCAACAACAACCTCGACATTGAAAAACACCAACAAATTCAACAACCTCAACATTGAAAAACTACAACAACCTCAACATTGAAAAACACCAACAAATTCAACAACTTCAACATCTAAAAACAACAACAACCTCAACGTTGAAAAACATCAACAAATTCAACAACAACCTCAACATTGAAAAACAATAAAAACCTCAACATTGAAAAACACCAACAAGTTCAACAACGACCTCAACATTGAAAAACAACAACAACCTCAACATTGAAAAACACCAACAAATTCAACAACAACCTCAACATAGAAAAACACCAACAAATTCAAAAACAACCTCAACATTGAAAAACACCAACAAATTCAACAACAACCTCAACATTGAAAAACACCAACAAATTCAACAACAACCTCGAAATTGAAAAACAACAACCACCTCAAAATTGAAAAACAACAACACATTCAACAACAACCTCAACATTGAAAAACACCAACAAATTCAACAACAACGTCAACATTGAAAAACAACAACAACCTGAACATTGAAAAACACCAACAAGTTCAACAACAACCTGAGCATTGAAAAACAACAACAACCTCAACATTGAAAAACACCAACAAATTCAACAACAACCTCAACATTGAAAAACACCAACAAATTCAACAACAACCTCAACATTGAAAAACAACAACAACCTCAACATTGAAAAACACCAACAAATTCAACAACAACCTCAAAATTGAAAAACGCCAACAATTCAACAACAACCTCAACATTGAAAAACACCAACAAATTCAACAACAACCTCAACATTGAAAAACAACAAAAACCTCAACATGCAAAAACACCAACAAATTCAACAACAACCTCAACATTGAAAAACACCAACAAATTCAACAGCAACCTCAACATTGAAAAACAACAACAAATTCAACAACAACCTCAACAATTAAAAACAACAACAAATTCAACAACAACCTCAACATTGAAAAACAACAACAACCTCAACATTGAAAAACACCAACAAATTCAACAACAAACTCAACATTGAAAAACAACAACAACCTCAACATTGAAAAAAGCCAACAAATTCAACAACAACCCCAACATTAAAAAACACCAACAAATTGAACAACAACCTCAACATTGAAAAACCACAACAACCTCAACATTGAAAAACACCAACAAATTCAACAACAACATCAACACTGAAAAACACCAACAAATTCAACAACAACCTCAACATTGAAAAACAACAACAACCTCAACATTGAAAAACACCAACAAATTCAACAACAACCTCAACATTGAAAAACAACAACAACCTCAACATTGAAAAACACCAACAAATTCAACAACAACTTCAACTTTGAAATACATCAACAAATTCAACAACAACCTCGACATTGAAAAACATCAACAAATTCAACAACCTCAACATTGAAAAACTACAACAAACTCAACATTGAAAAACACCAACAAATTCAACAACAACATCAACATCTAAAAACAACAAAAACCTCAACATTGAAAAACACCAACAAATTCAACAACAACCTCAACATTGAAAAACATCAACAAATTCAACAACAACCTCAACATTGAAAAACAATAAAAACCTCAACATTGAAAAACACCAACAAGTTCAACAACGACCTCAACATTGAAAAACAACAACAACCTCAACATTGAAAAACACCAACAAATTCAACAACAACCTCAACATAGAAAAACACCAACAAATTCAACAACAACCTCAACATTGAAAAACACCAACAAATTCAACAACAACCTCAACATTGAAAAACAACAACAAATTCATCAACAGCCTCGAAATTGAAAAACAACAACCACCTCAAAATTGAAAAACAACAACAAATTCAACAACAACCTCAACATTGAAAAACACCAACAAATTCAACAACAACCTCAACATTGAAAAACAACAACAACCTCAACATTGAAAAACACCAACAAATTCAACAACAACCTCAACATTGAAAAGCAACAACAACCTCAACATTGAAAAACACCAACAAATTCAACAACAACCTCAACATTGAAAAACACCAACAAATTCAACAACAACCTCAACATTGAAACACAACAACAACCTCAACATTGAAAAACACCAACAAATTCAACAACAACCTCAAAATTGAAAAACGCCAACAATTCAACAACAACCTCAACTTGAAAAACACCAACAAATTCAACAAAAACCTCAACATTGAAAAACAACAACAACCTCAACATTGAAAAACACCAACAAATTCAACAACAACTTCAACATTGAAAAACACCAAAAAATTCAACAACAACCTCGACATTGAAAAATAACAACAATATCAACATTGAAAAACAGCAACAAATTCAACAACAGCCTCAACATTGAAAAACACCAACAAATTCAACAAAAACCTCAACATTGAAAAACAACAACAACCTCAACATTGAAAAACACCAACAAATTAGCAACAACTTCAACATTGAAAAACACCAAAAAATTCAACAACAACTTCGACATTGAAAAACACGAACAAATTCAACAACAACCTCAACATTGAAAAACACCATCAAATTCAACAACAACCTCAATATTGAAAAATAACAACAACCTCAACATTGAGAAACACCAACAAATTCAACAACAACCTCAAAATTGAAAAACACCGACAAATTCAACAACAACCTCAACATGGAAAAACAACAACAACCTCAACATCGAAAAACACCAACAAATTCAACAACAACCTCAACATTGAAAAACACCAACAAATTCAACAACAACCTCAACATTGAAAAACAACAACAACCTCAACGTTGAAAAACACCAACAATTTCAACAATAAGCTGAACATTGAAAAACAACAACAACCTCAACATTGAAAAACAACAACAAATTCAACAACAACTTCAACATTGAAAAACACCAACAAATTCAACAACAACCTTGACATTGAAAAACACCAACAAATTCAACAACAACCTCAACATTGAAAAACAACAACAACCTGAACATTGAAAAATAACAACAACCTCAACATTGAAAAACACCAACAAATTCAACAACAACCTCAACATTGAAAAACACCAACAAATTCAACAACAACCTTATCATTGAAAAACAACAACAACCTCAACATTGAAAAACACCAACAAATTCAACAACAACCTCAACATTGAAAAACTCCAACAAATTCAACAACAACCTCAACATTGAAAAACAACAAAAAAATCAACATTCAAAAACACCTACAAATTCAACAACAACCTGAACATTCAAAAACAACAACAAATTCCACAACAACTTCATCATTGAAATACACCAACAAATTCAACAACAACCTCGACATTGAAAAACACCAACAAATTCAACAACAACCTCAACATTGAAAAACTACAACAACCTCAACATTGAAAAACACCAACAAATTCAACAAGTACCTGAACATTGAAAAACAAAAACAACCTCAACATTGAAAAACGCCAACAAATTCAACAACAACCTCAACATTGAAAAACACCAACAACCTCAACATTGAAAAACACCAACAAATTCAACAACAACTTCAACATTGAAAAACACTAACAAATTCAACAACAACCTCAAAATTGAAAAACAACAACAACCTCAACATTGAAAAACGCCAACAAATTCAACAACAACCTCAACTTTGAAAAACTGCAACAACCTCAACATTGAAAAACACCAACAAATTCAACAACAACCTCAAAATTGAAAAACAACAACAACCTCAACATTGAAAAACACCAACAAATTCAACAACAACCTCAACATTGAAAAAGACCAACAAATTCAACAACAACCTCAACATTGAAAAACAACAACAACCTCAACATTGAAAAAGACCAACAAATTCAACAACAACCTCAACATTGAAAAACAACAACAACCTCAACATTTAAAAACACCAACAAATTCAACAAAAACCTCAAAATTGAAAAACAACAACAACTTTAACATTGAAAAACACCAACAAATTCAACAACAACCTCAACATTGAAAAACTTCAACAACCTCAACATTGAAAAACACCAACAAATTCAACAAAAACCTCAAAATTGAAAAACAACAACAACCTCAAAATTGAAAAACACCAACAAATTCAACAACAACCTCAACATTGAAAAACACCAACAAATTCAACAACAACCTCAATATTGAAAAACAACAACTACCTCAACAATCAAAAACACCAACAAATTCAACAACAACCTCAACATTGAAAAACAACAACAACCTCAACATTGAAAAAAAACCAACAAATTCAACAACAACGTCAACATTGAAAAACACCAACAAATTCAACAACAACCTCAACATTGAAAAACAACAACAACCTCAACATTGAAAAACACCAACAAATTCAACAACAACCTCAACATTGAAAAACAACAACAACCTCAACATTGAAAAACACCAACAAATTCCACAACAACTTCAACATTGAAAAACACCAACAAATTCAACAACAACCTCAACATTGAAAAACACCAACAAATTCAACAACAACCTCAACATTTAAAAGCACCAACAAATTCAACAACAACCTCAACACTGAAAAACAACAACAACCTCAACATTGAAAAACACCAACAAATTCAACAACAACCTCAACATTGAAAAACAAAAACAACCTCAACGTTGAAAAACACTAACAAATTCAACAACATCCTCAATATTGCAAAACAACAACAACCTCAACATTGAAAAACACCAGCAATTTCAACAACAACTTCAACATTGAAAAACACCAAAAAATTCAACAACAACTTCGACATTGAAAAACACGAACAAATTCAACAACAACCTCAACATTGAAAAACAGCAACAACTTCAACATTGAAAAACACCAAAAAATTCAACAACAACTTCGACATTGAAAAACACCAACAAATTCAACAACAACCTCAACATTGAAAAACACCAACAAATTCAACAACAACCTCAATATTGAAAAATAACAACAACCTCAACATAGAGAAACACCAACAAATTCAACAACAACCTCAACATTGAAAAACACCGACAAATTCAACAACAACCTCAACATGGAAAAACAACAACAACCTCAACATCGAAAAACACTAACAAATTCAACAACAACCTCAACATTGAAAAACACCAACAAATTCAACAACAACCTCAACTTTGAAAAACAACAACAACCTCAACATTGAAAAACACCAACAAATTCAACAACAACCTCAACATTGAAAAACAACAACAACCTCAACATTGAAAAACACCAACAAATTCAACAACCTCAACATTGAAAAACACCAACAAATTCAACAACAACCTCAAAATTGAAAAACAACAACAACCTCAACATTGAAAAACACCAACAAATTCAACAACAACCTCAGCATTGAAAAACACCAACAACCTCAACATTGAAAAACACCAACAAATTCAACAACAACCTCAAAATTGAAAAACAACAACAACCTCAACATTGAAAAACACCAACAAATTCAACAACAACCTCAACATTGAAAACCACCAACAAATTCAACAACAACCTCAAAATTGAAAAACAACAACAACCTCAACATTGAAAAACAACAACAACCTCAACATTGAAAAACACCAACAAATTCAACAACAACCTCAACATTGAAAAACACCAACAAATTCAACAACAACCTCAACATTGAAAAACAACAACAACCTCAACATTGAAAAACACCAACAAATTCAACAACAACCTCAACATTGAAAAACAACAACAACCTCGACATTGAAAAACACCAACAAATTCCACAACAACTTCAACATTGAAAAACACCAACAAATTCAATAACAACCTCAACATTGAAAAACACCAACAATTTCAACAACAACCTCAACAAAGAAAAACACCAAGAAATTCAACAACAACCTCAACATTGAAAAACAACAACAACCTCAACATTGAAAAACACCAACAAATTCAACAACAACCTCAACATTGAAAAACACCAACAAATTCAACAACAACTTCAACATTGAAATACACCAACAGATTCAAAAACAACCTCGACATTGAAAAACACCAACAAATTCAACAACCTCAACATTGAAAAACTACAACAACCTCAACATTGAAAAACACCAACAAATTCAACAACAACCTCAACATCTAAAAACAACAACAACCTCAAAATTGAAAAAAACCAACAAATTCAAGAACAACCTCAACATTGAAAAAGATCAACAAATTCAACAACAACCTCAACATTGAAAAACAATAACAACCTCAACATTGAAAAACACCAACAAATTCAACAACGACCACAACATTGAAAAACAACAACAACCTCAACATTGAAAAACACCAACAAATTCAACAACAACCTCAAAATTGAAAAACAACAATAACCTCAAAATTGAAAAACACCAAAAAATTCAACAACAACCTCAACATTGAAAAACACCAACAAATTCAACAACAACCTCAACATTGAAAAACAACCACAACCTCAACATTGAAAAACACCAACAAATTCAACAACTACCTCAACATTGAAAAACACCAACAAATTCAACAACAACCTCAACAATGAAAAACAACAACAACCTCAACATTGAAAAACACCAACAAATTCAACAACAACCTCAACATTGAAAAACAACAACAAATTCAACAACAACCTCAAAATTGAAAAACACCAACAATTCAACAACAGCATCAACATTGAAAAACAACAACAAATTCAACAACAACCTCAACATTGAAAAACAACAAGTACCTCAAAATTGAAAAACACCAACAAATTCAACAACAACCTCAACATTGAAAAAGATCAACAACCTCAACATTGAAAAACACCAACAAATTCAACAACAACCTCAACATTTAAAAACACCAACAAATTCAACAAACACCTCAACATTGAAAAACAACAACCTCAACATTGAAAAACAGCAACAACCTCAACACTGAAAAACACCAACAAATTGAACAACAACCTCAACATTGATAAACAACAACAACCTCAACATTGAAAAACACCAACAAATTCAACAACAACCTCAACATTGAAAAACACCAACAAATTCAACAACAACCTCAACATTGAAAAACAACAACGACCTCAACATTGAAAAACACAAACAAATTCAACACCAACATCAACATTGAAAAGCAGCAACAAATTCAACAACAACCTCAACATTGAAAAATAAAAACAACCTCAACGTTGAAAAACACCAACAAATTCAACAAAAACCTAAAAATTGCAAAACAACAACAACCTCAACATTGAAAAACACCAACAATTTCAACAACAATTTCAACATTGAAAAACACCAACAAATTCAACAACAACCTCGACTTTGAAAAACACCAACAAATTCAACAACAACCTCAACATTGAAAAACAACAACAACCTCAACATTGAAAAACACCAAAAAATTCAACAAGAACCTCAACATTGAAAAATAACAACAACCTCAACATTGAAAAACACCAACATTTTCAACAAAAACCTCAACATTTAAAAACACCAACAAATTCAACAACAACCTCAACATTGAAAAACAACAACAACCTCAACATTGAAAAACACAGAAAAATTCAACAACAACCTCAACATTGAAAAATAACAACAACCTCAACATTGAAAAACACCAACAAATTCAACAACAACCTCAACATTGAAAAACACCGACAAATTCAACAACAACCTCAACATGGAAAAACAACAACAACCTCAACATCGAAAAACACCAACAAATTCAACAACAACCTCAACACTGAAAAACACCAACAAATTCAACAGCAACCCCAACATTGAAAAACAACAACAACCTCAACGTTGAAAAACACCAACAAATTCAACAACAACCTCAACATTGAAAAACAACAACAACCTCAACATTGAAAAACTGCAACAAATTCAACAACAACTTCAACATGGAAAAACAGCAACAAATTCAACAACAACCTCGACATTGAAAAACACCAACAAATTCAACAACAACCTCAACATTGAAAAACAACAGCAACCTCAACAATGAAAAACACAAAAAATTCAACAACAACCTCAACATTGATAAATAACAACAACCTCAACATTGAAAACCACCAACAAATTCAACAACAACCTCAACATTGAAAAACACCAACAAATTCAACAACAACCTCAACATTGAAAAACAACAACAAATTCAACAACAACCTCGACTTTGAAAAACACCAACAAATTCAACAACAACCTCAACATTGAAAAACTACTACAACCTCAACATTGAAAAACACCAACAAATTCAACAACAACTTCAACATTGAAAAACAACAACAACCTCAACATTGAAAAACACCAACAAATTCAACAACAACCTCAGCATTGAAAAACAACAACAACCTCAACATTGAAAAACACCAACAAATTCAACAACAACATCAACATTGAAAAACAACAACAACCTCAACATTCAAAAACACCAACAAATTCAACAACAACCGCAACATTGAACAACACCAACAAATTCCACAACAACTTCAACATTGAAAAACACCAACAAATTCAACAACAACCTCAACATTGAAAAACACCAACAAATTCAACAACAACCTCAACATTTAAAAGCACCAACAAATTCAACAACAACCTCAAAATTGAAAAACAACAACAACCTCAACATTGAAAAACACCAACAAATTCAACAACAACCTCAACATTGAAAAACAAAAACAACCTCAACGTTGAAAAACACCAACAAATTCAACAACATCCTCAACATTGCAAAACAACAACAACCTCAACATTGAAAAACACCAACAATTTCAACAACAACTTCAACATTGAAAAACACCAAAAAATTCAACAACAACTTCGACATTGAAAAACACGAACAAATTCAACAACAACCTCAACATTGAAAAACAGCAACAACTTCAACATTGAAAAACACCAAAAAATTCAACAACAACTTCGACATTGAAAAACACCAACAAATTCAACAACAACCTCAACATTGAAAAACACCAACAAATTCAATAACAACCTCAACATTGAAAAACACCAACAATTTCAACAACAACCTCAACATTGAAAAACACCAAGAAATTCAACAACAACCTCAACATTGAAAAACAACAACAACCTCAACATTGAAAAACACCAACAAATTCAACAACAACCTCAACATTGAAAAACACCAACAAATTCAACAACAACTTCAACATTGAAATACACCAACAGATTCAAAAACAACCTCGACATTGAAAAACACCAACAAATTCAACAACCTCAACATTGAAAAACTACAACAACCTCAACATTGAAAAACACCAACAAATTCAACAACAACCTCAACATCTAAAAACAACAACAACCTCAACATTGAAAAAAAACCAACAAATTCAAGAACAACCTCAACATTGAAAAATAACAACAACCTCAACATAGAGAAACACCAACAAATTCAACAACAACCTCAACATTGAAAAACACCGACAAATTCAAGAACAACCTCAACATTGAAAAACACCAACAAATTCAACAACAACCTCAACTTTGAAAAACAACAACAACCTCAACATTGAAAAACACCAACAAATTCAACAACAACCTCAACATTGAAAAACAACAACAACCTCAACATTGAAAAACACCAACAAATTCAACAACCTCAACATTGAAAAACACCAACAAATTCAACAACAACCTCAAAATTGAAAAACAACAACAACCTCAACATTGAAAAACACCAACAAATTCAACAACAACCTCAGCATTGAAAAACACCAACAACCTCAACATTGAAAAACACCAACAAATTCAACAACAACCTCAAAATTGAAAAACAACAACAACCTCAACATTGAAAAACACCAACAAATTCAACAACAACCTCAACATTGAAAAACACCAACAAATTCAACAACAACCTGAAAATTGAAAAACAACAACAACCTCAACATTGAAAAACAACAACAACCTCAACATTGAAAAACACCAACAAATTCAACAACAACCTCAACATTGAAAAACACCAACAAATTCAACAACAACCTCAACATTGAAAAACAACAACAACCTCAACATTGAAAAACACCAACAAATTCCACAACAACCTCAACATTGAAAAACAACAACAACCTCAACATTGAAAAACACCAACAAATTCCACAACAACTTCAACATTGAAAAACACCAACAAATTCAATAACAACCTCAACATTGAAAAACACCAACAATTTCAACAACAACCTCAACATTGAAAAACACCAAGAAATTCAACAACAACCTCAACATTGAAAAACAACAACAACCTCAACATTGAAAAACACCAACAAATTCAACAACAACCTCAACATTGAAAAACACCAACAAATTCAACAACAACTTCAACATTGAAATACACCAACAGATTCAAAAACAACCTCGACATTGAAAAACACCAACAAATTCAACAACCTCAACATTGAAAAACTACAACAACCTCAACATTGAAAAACACCAACAAATTCAACAACAACCTCAACATCTAAAAACAACAACAACCTCAACATTGAAAAAAACCAACAAATTCAAGAACAACCTCAACATTGAAAAATAACAACAACCTCAACATAGAGAAACACCAACAAATTCAACAACAACCTCAACATTGAAAAACACCGACAAATTCAAGAACAACCTCAACATTGAAAAACACCAACAAATTCAACAACAACCTCAACTTTGAAAAACAACAACAACCTCAACATTGAAAAACACCAACAAATTCAACAACAACCTCAACATTGAAAAACAACAACAACATCAACATTGAAAAACACCAACAAATTCAACAACCTCAACATTGAAAAACACCAACAAATTCAACAACAACCTCAAAATTGAAAAACAACAACAACCTCAACATTGAAAAACACCAACAAATTCAACAACAACCTCAGCATTGAAAAACACCAACAACCTCAACATTGAAAAAGACCAACAAATTCAACAACAACCTCAAAATTGAAAAACAACAACAACCTCAACATTGAAAAACACCAACAAATTCAACAACAACCTCAACATTGAAAAACACCAACAAATTCAACCACACCCTCAAAATTGAAAAACAACAACAACCTCAACATTGAAAAACAACAACAACCTCAAAATTGAAAAACACCAACAAATTCAACAACAACCTCAACATTGAAAAACACCAACAAATTCAACAACAACCTCAACATTGAAAAACAACAACAACCTCAACATTGAAAAACACCAACAAATTCCACAACAACTTCAACATTGAAAAACACCAACAAATTCAATAACAACCTCAACATTGAAAAACACCAACAATTTCAACAACAACCTCAACATTGAAAAACACCAAGAAATTCAACAACAACCTCAACATTGAAAAACAACAACAACCTCAACATTGAAAAACACCAACAAATTCAACAACAACCTCAACATTGAAAAACACCAACAAATTCAACAACAACTTCAACATTGAAATACACCAACAGATTCAAAAACAACCTCGACATTGAAAAACACCAACAAATTCAACAACCTCAACATTGAAAAACTACAACAACCTCAACATTGAAAAACACCAACAAATTCAACAACAACCTCAACATCTAAAAACAATAACAACCTCAACATTGAAAAAAACCAACAAATTCAAGAACAACCTCAACATTGAAAAACATCAACAA
The DNA here is from genome assembly GCA_026770705.1 of Isurus oxyrinchus. Taxonomy (NCBI): domain Eukaryota; kingdom Metazoa; phylum Chordata; class Chondrichthyes; order Lamniformes; family Lamnidae; genus Isurus; species Isurus oxyrinchus. The sequence goes on from JANJGN010000765.1 coordinate 23,787, forward strand.
ATTCAACAACAACCTCAACATTGAAAAACAATAACAACCTCAACATTGAAAAACACCAACAAATTCAACAACGACCACAACATTGAAAAACAACAACAACCTCAACATTGAAAAACACCAACAAATTCAACAACAACCTCAACATTTAAAAACTACAACAACCTCAACATTGAAAAACACCAACAAATTCAACAACAACCTCAAAATTGAAAAACAACAATAACCTCAAAATTGAAAAACACCAAAAAATTCAACAACAACCTCAACATTGAAAAACACCAACAAATTCAACAACAACCTCAACATTGAAAAACAACCACAACCTCAACATTGAAAAACACCAACAAATTCAACAACTACCTCAACATTGAAAAACACCAACAAATTCAACAACAACCTCAACAATGAAAAACAACAACAACCTCAACATTGAAAAACACCAACAAATTCAACAACAACCTCAACATTGAAAAACAACAAGAAATTCAACAACAACCTCAAAATTGAAAAACACCAACAATTCAACAACAGCATCAACATTGAAAAACACCAACAAATTCAACAACAACCTCAACATTGAAAAACAACAAGTACCTCAAAATTGAAAAACACCAACAAATTCAACAACAACCTCAACATTGAAAAAGATCAACAACCTCAACATTGAAAAACACCAACAAATTCAACAACAACCTCAACATTTAAAAACACCAACAAATTCAACAAACACCTCAACATTGAAAAACAACAACCTCAACATTGAACAACAGCAACAACCTCAACACTGAAAAACACCAACAAATTGAACAACAACCTCAACATTGATAAACAACAACAACCTCAACATGGAAAAACATCAACAAATTCAACAACAACCTCAACATTGAAAAACACCAACAAATTCAACAACAACCTCAACATTGAAAAACAACAACGACCTCAACATTGAAAAACACAAACAAATTCAACACCAACATCAACATTGAAAAGCAACAACAAATTCAACAACAACCTCAACATTGAAAAATAAAAACAACCTCAACGTTGAAAAACACCAACAAATTCAACAAAAACCTAAACATTGCAGAACAACAACAACCTCAACATTGAAAAACACCAACAATTTCAACAACAATTTCAACATTGAAAAACACCAACAAATTCAACAACAACCTCGACTTTGAAAAACACCAACAAATTCAACAACAACCTCAACATTGAAAAACAACAACAACCTCAACATTGAAAAACACCAAAAAATTCAACAAGAACCTCAACATTGAAAAATAACAACAACCTCAACATTGAAAAACACCAACATTTTCAACAAAAACCTCAACATTTAAAAACACCAACAAATTCAACAATAACCTCAACATTGAAAAACTACAACAACCTCAACATTGAAAAACACAGAAAAATTCAACAACAACCTCAACATTGAAAAATAACAACAACCTCAACATTGAAAAACACCAACAAATTCAACAACAACCTCAACATTGAAAAACACCGACAAATTCAACAACAACCTCAACATGGAAAAACAACAACAACCTCAACATCGAAAAACACCAACAAATTCAACAACAACCTCAACACTGAAAAACACCAACAAATTCAACAGCAACCCCAACATTGAAAAACAACAACAACCTCAACGTTGAAAAACACCAACAAATTCAACAACAACCTCAACATTGAAAAACAACAACAACCTCAACATTGAAAAACTGCAACAAATTCAACAACAACTTCAATTTGGAAAAACAGCAACAAATTCAACAACATCCTCGACATTGAAAAACACCAACAAATTCAACAACAACCTCAACATTGAAAAACAACAGCAACCTCAACAATGAAAAACACAAAAAATTCAACAACAACCTCAACATTGATAAATAACAACAACCTCAACATTGAAAACCACCAACAAATTCAACAACAACCTCAACATTGAAAAACACCAACAAATTCAACAACAACCTCAACATTGAAAAACAACAACAAATTCAACAACAACCTCGACTTTGAAAAACACCAACCAATTCAACAACAACCTCAACATTGAAAAACTACTACAACCTCAACATTGAAAAACACCAACAAATTCAACAACAACTTCAACATTGAAAAACAACAACAACCTCAACATTGAAAAACACCAACAAATTCAACAACAACCTCAGCATTGAAAAACAACAACAACCTCAACATTGAAAAACACCAACAAATTCAACAACAACATCAACATTGAAAAACAACAACAACCTCAACATTCAAAAACACCAACAAATTCAACAACAACTTCAACATTGAAAAACACCAACAAATTCAATAACAACCTCAACATTGAAAAACACCAACAATTTCAACAACAACCTCAACATTGAAAAACACCAAGAAATTCAACAACAACCTCAACATTGAAAAACAACAACAACCTCAACATTGAAAAACACCAACAAATTCAACAACAACCTCAACATTGAAAAACACCAACAAATTCAACAACAACTTCAACATTGAAATACACCAACAGATTCAAAAACAACCTCGACATTGAAAAACACCAACAAATTCAACAACCTCAACATTGAAAAACTACAACAACCTCAACATTGAAAAACACCATCAAATTCAACAACAACCTCAACATCTAAAAACAACAACAACCTCAACATTGAAAAAAACCAACAAATTCAAGAACAACCTCAACATTGAAAAACATCAACAAATTCAACAACAACCTCAACATTGAAAAACAATAACAACCTCAACATTGAAAAACACCAACAAATTCAACAACGACCACAACATTGAAAAACAACAACAACCTCAACATTGAAAAACACCAACAAATTCAACAACAACCTCAACATTTAAAAACTACAACAACCTCAACATTGAAAAACACCAACAAATTCAACAACAACCTCAAAATTGAAAAACAACAATAACCTCAAAATTGAAAAACACCAAAAAATTCAACAACAACCTCAACATTGAAAAACACCAACAAATTCAACAACAACCTCAACATTGAAAAACAACCACAACCTCAACATTGAAAAACACCAACAAATTCAACAACTACCTCAACATTGAAAAACACCAACAAATTCAACAACAACCTCAACAATGAAAAACAACAACAACCTCAACATTGAAAAACACCAACAAATTCAACAACAACCTCAACATTGAAAAACAACAAGAAATTCAACAACAACCTCAAAATTGAAAAACACCAACAATTCAACAACAGCATCAACATTGAAAAACACCAACAAATTCAACAACAACCTCAACATTGAAAAACAACAAGTACCTCAAAATTGAAAAACACCAACAAATTCAACAACAACCTCAACATTGAAAAAGATCAACAACCTCAACATTGAAAAACACCAACAAATTCAACAACAACCTCAACATTTAAAAACACCAACAAATTCAACAAACACCTCAACATTGAAAAACAACAACCTCAACATTGAACAACAGCAACAACCTCAACACTGAAAAACACCAACAAATTGAACAACAACCTCAACATTGATAAACAACAACAACCTCAACATGGAAAAACATCAACAAATTCAACAACAACCTCAACATTGAAAAACACCAACAAATTCAACAACAACCTCAACATTGAAAAACAACAACGACCTCAACATTGAAAAACACAAACAAATTCAACACCAACATCAACATTGAAAAGCAACAACAAATTCAACAACAACCTCAACATTGAAAAATAAAAACAACCTCAACGTTGAAAAACACCAACAAATTCAACAAAAACCTAAACATTGCAGAACAACAACAACCTCAACATTGAAAAACACCAACAATTTCAACAACAATTTCAACATTGAAAAACACCAACAAATTCAACAACAACCTCGACTTTGAAAAACACCAACAAATTCAACAACAACCTCAACATTGAAAAACAACAACAACCTCAACATTGAAAAACACCAAAAAATTCAACAAGAACCTGAACATTGAAAAATAACAACAACCTCAACATTGAAAAACACCAACATTTTCAACAAAAACCTCAACATTTAAAAACACCAACAAATTCAACAACAACCTCAACATTGAAAAACTACAACAACCTCAACATTGAAAAACACAGAAAAATTCAACAACAACCTCAACATTGAAAAATAACAACAACCTCAACATTGAAAAACACCAACAAATTCAACAACAACCTCAACATTGAAAAACACCGACAAATTCAACAACAACCTCAACATGGAAAAACAACAACAACCTCAACATCGAAAAACACCAACAAATTCAACAACAACCTCAACACTGAAAAACACCAACAAATTCAACAGCAACCCCAACATTGAAAAACAACAACAACCTCAACGTTGAAAAACACCAACAAATTCAACAACAACCTCAACATTGAAAAACAACAACAACCTCAACATTGAAAAACTGCAACAAATTCAACAACAACTTCAATTTGGAAAAACAGCAACAAATTCAACAACATCCTCGACATTGAAAAACACCAACAAATTCAACAACAACCTCAACATTGAAAAACAACAGCAACCTCAACAATGAAAAACACAAAAAATTCAACAACAACCTCAACATTGATAAATAACAACAACCTCAACATTGAAAACCACCAACAAATTCAACAACAACCTCAACATTGAAAAACACCAACAAATTCAACAACAACCTCAACATTGAAAAACAACAACAAATTCAACAACAACCTCGACTTTGAAAAACACCAACCAATTCAACAACAACCTCAACATTGAAAAACTACTACAACCTCAACATTGAAAAACACCAACAAATTCAACAACAACTTCAACATTGAAAAACAACAACAACCTCAACATTGAAAAACACCAACAAATTCAACAACAACCTCAGCATTGAAAAACAACAACAACCTCAACATTGAAAAACACCAACAAATTCAACAACAACATCAACATTGAAAAACAACAACAAGCTCAACATTCAAAAACACCAACAAATTCAACAACATCCGCAACATTGAAAAACACCAACAAATTCAACTACAACCTCAAAATTGAAAAACAACAACAACCTCAACTTTGAAAAACACCAACAAAGTCAACATCAACCTCAACATTGAAAAACACCAACAACCTCAACATTGAAAAACAGCAACAAATTCAACAACAACCTCAAAATTGAAAAACAACAACAACCTCAACATTGAAAAACACCAACACAATCAACAACAACCTCAACATTGAAAAACACCAACAAATTCCACAACAACTTCAACATTGAAAAACACCAACAAATTCAACAACAACCTCCAAATTGAAAAAGACCAACTAATTCAACAACAACCTCAACATTGAAAAACAACAACAACCTGAACATTGAAAAATAACAACAACCTCAACATTGAAAAACACCAACAAATTCAACAACAACCTCAACATTGAAAAACACCAACAAATTCAACAACAACCTTATCATTGAAAAACAACAACAACCTCAACATTGAAAAACACCAACAAATTCAACAACAACCTCAACATTGAAAAACTCCAACATATTCAACAACAACCTCAACATTGAAAAACAACAAAAAAATCAACATTCAAAAACACCAACAAATTCAACAACAACCTGAACATTCAAAAACAACAACAAATTCCACAACAACTTCATCATTGAAATACAACAACAAATTCAACAACAACCTCGACATTGAAAAACACCAACAAATTCAACAACAACCTCAACATTGAAAAACTACAACAACCTCAACATTGAAAAACACCAACAAATTCAACAACAACCTCAACATTGAAAAACAACAACAACCTGAACATTGAAAAATAACAACAACCTCAACATTGAAAAACACCAACAAATTCAACAACAACCTCAACATTGAAAAACACCAACAAATTCAACAACAACCTTATCATTGAAAAACAACAACAACCTCAACATTGAAAAACACCAACAAATTCAACAACAACCTCAACATTGAAAAACACTAACAAATTCAACAAAAACCTCAAAATTGAAAAACAACAACAACTTTAACATTGAAAAACACCAACAAATTCAACAACAACCTCAACATTGAAAAACTTCAACAACCTCAACATTGAAAAAGACCAACAAATTCAACAAAAACCTCAAAATTGAAAAACAACAACAACCTCAAAATTGAAAAACACCAACAAATTCAACAACAACCTCAACATTGAAAAACACCAACAAATTCAACAACAACCTCAATATTGAAAAACAACAACTACCTCAACATTCAAAAACACCAACAAATTCAACAACAACCTCAACATTGAAAAACAACAACAACCTCAACATTGAAAAAAAACCAACAAATTCAACAACAACGTCAACATTGAAAAACACCAACAAATTCAACAACAACCTCAACATTCAAAAACAACAACAATCTCAACATTGAAAAACACCAACAAATTCAACAACAACCTCAACATTGAAAAACAACAACAACCTCAACGTTGAAAAACACCAACAAATTCCACAACAACTTCAACATTGAAAAACACCAACAAATTCAACAGCAACCTCAACATTGAAAAACACCAACAAATTCAACAACAACCTCAACATTTAAAAGCACCAACAAATTCAACAACAACCTCAACATTGAAAAACAACAACAACCTCAACATTGAAAAACACCAACAAATTCAACAACAACCTCAACATTGAAAAACAAAAACAACCTCAACGTTGAAAAACACCAACAAATTCAACAACATCCTCAACATTGCAAAAAAACAACAACCTCAACATTGAAAAACACCAACAATTTCACCAACAACTTCAACATTGAAAAACACCAAAAAATTCAACAACAACTTCGACATTGAAAAACACGAACAAATTCAACAACAACCTCAACATTGAAAAACATCAACAACCTCAACATTGAAAAACACCAAGAAATTAGCAACAACTTCAACATTGAAAAACACCAAAAAATTCAACAACAACTTCGACATTGAAAACCACCAACAAATTCAGCAACAACCTCAACATTGAAAAACACCAACAAATTCAACAACAACCTCAACATTGAAAAACAACAACAAATTCAACAACAACCTCGACTTTGAAAAACACCAACAAATTCAACAACAACCTCAACATTGAAAAACTACTACAACCTCAACATTGAAAAACAGCAACAAATTCAACAACAACTTCAACATTGAAAAACAACAACAACCTCAACATTGAAAAACACCAACAAATTCAACAACAACCTCAGCATTGAAAAACAACAACAACCTCAACATTGAAAAACACCAACAAATTCAACAACAACATCAACATTGAAAAACAACAACAACCTCAACATTCAAAAACACCAACAAATTCAACAACAACCGCAACATTGAAAAACACCAACAAATTCAACTACAACCTCAAAATTGAAAAACAACAACAACCTCAACTTTGAAAAACACCAACAAAGTCAACATCAACCTCAACATTGAAAAACACCAACAACCTCAACATTGAAAAACACCAACACAATCAACAACAACCTCAACATTGAAAAACACCAACAAATTCCACAACAACTTCAACATTGAAAAACACCAACAAATTCAACAACAACCTCGACATTGAAAAACACCAACTAATTCAACAACAACCTCAACATTGAAAAACAACAACAACCTGAACATTGAAAAATAACAACAACCTCAACATTGAAAAACACCAACAAATTCAACAACAACCTCAACATTGAAAAACACCAGCAAATTCAACAACAACCTTATCATTGAAAAACAACAACAACCTCAACATTGAAAAACACCAACAAATTCAACAACAACCTCAACATTGAAAAACTCCAACAAATTCAACAACAACCTCAACATTGAAAAACAACAAAAAAATCAACATTCAAAAACACCAACAAATTCAACAACAACCTGAACATTCAAAAACAACAACAAATTCCACAACAACTTCATCATTGAAATACAACAACAAATTCAACAACAACCTCGACATTGAAAAACACCAACAAATTCAACAACAACCTCAACATTGAAAAACTACAACAACCTCAACATTGAAAAACACCAACAAATTCAACAACAACCTGAACATTGAAAAACAACAACAACCTCAACATTGAAAAACGCCAACAAATTCAACAACAACCTCAACATTGAAAAACACCAACAAATTCAACAACAAACTCAACATTGAAAAACAACAACAACCTCAACATTGAAAAACACCAACAAATTCAACAACAACCTCAACATTGAAAAACACTAACAAATTCAACAAAAACCTCAAAATTGAAAAACAACAACAACTTTAACATTGAAAAGCACCAACAAATTCAACAACAACCTCAACATTGAAAAACTTCAACAACCTCAACAGTGAAAAACACCAACACATTCAACAAAAACCTCAAAATTGAAAAACAACAACAACCTCAAAATTGAAAAACACCAACAAATTCAACAACAACCTCAACATTCAAAAACACCAACAAATTCAACAACAACCTCAACATTGAAAAACAACAACAACCTCAACATTGAAAAAAAACCAACAAATTCAACAACAACGTCAACATTGAAAAACACCAACAAATTCAACAACAACCTCAACATTGAAAAACAACAACAATCTCAACATTGAAAAACACCAACAAATTCAACAACAACCTCAACATTGAAAAACAACAGCAACCTCAACGTTGAAAAACACCAACAAATTCCACAACAACTTCAACATTGAAAAACACCAACAAATTCAACAACAACCTCAACATTGAAAAACACCAACAAATTCAACAACAACCTCAACATTTAAAAGCACCAACAAATTCAACAACAACCTCAACATTGAAAAACAACAACAACCTCAACATTGAAAAACACCAACAAATTCAACAACAACCTCAACATTGAAAATCAAAAACAACCTCAACGTTGAAAAACACCAACAAATTCAACAACTTCCTCAACATTGCAAAAATACAACAACCTCAACATTGAAAAACACCAACAATTTCAACAACAACTTCAACATTGAAAAACACCAAAAAATTCAACAACAACTTCGACATTGAAAAACACGAACAAATTCAACAACAACCTCAGCATTGAAAAACATCAACAACCTCAACATTGAAAAACACCAACAAATTAGCAACAACTTCAACATTGAAAAACACCAAAAAATTCAACAACAACTTCGACATTGAAAAACACCAACAAATTCAACAACAACCTCAACATTGAAAAACACCAACAAATTCAACAACAACCTCAATATTGAAAAATAACAACAACCTCAACATAGAGAAACACCAACAAATTCAACAACAACCTCAACATTGAAAAAGACCGACAAATTCAACAACAACCTCAACATGGAAAAACAACAACAACCTCAACATCGAAAAACACTAACAAATTCAACAACAACCTCAACATTGAAAAACACCAACAAATTCAACAACAACCTCAACATTGAAAAACAACAATAACCTCAACATTAAAAAACACCAACAAATTCAACAACAACCTCAACATTGAAAAACAACAACAACCTCAACATTGAAAAACACCAACAAATTCAACAACCTCAACATTGAAAAACACCAACAAATTCAACAACAACCTCAAAATTGAAAAACAACAACAACCTCAACATTGAAAAACACCAACAAATTCAACAACAACCTCAGCATTGAAAAACACCAACAACCTCAACATTGAAAAACACCAACAAATTCAACAACAACCTCAAAATTGAAAAACAACAACAACCTCAACATTGAAAAACACCAACAAATTCAACAACAACCTCAACATTGAAAAACACCAACAAATTCAACAACAACCTCAAAATTGAAAAACAACAACAACCTCAACATTGAAAAACAACAACAACCTCAACATTGAAAAACACCAACAAATTCAACAACAACCTCAACATTGAAAAACACCAACAAATTCAACAACAACCTCAACATTGAAAAACAACAACAACCTCAACATTGAAAAACACCAACAAATTCAACAACAACCTCAAAATTGAAAAACAACAACAACCTCAACATTGAAAAACACCAACAAATTCCACAACAACTTCAACATTGAAAAACACCAACAAATTCAATAACAGCCTCAACATTGAAAAACACCAACAAATTCAACAACAACCTCAACATTGAAAAACAACAACAACCTCAACATTGAAAAACACCAACAAATTCAACAACAACTTCAACATTGAAATACACCAACAGATTCAAAAACAACCTCGACATTGAAAAACACCAACAAATTCAACAACCTCAACATTGAAAAACTACAACAACCTCAACATTGAAAAACACCAACAAATTCAACAACAACCTCAACATCTAAAAACAACAACAACCTCAACATTGAAAAAAACCAACAAATTCAAGAACAACCTCAGCATTGAAAAACATCAACAAATTCAACAACAACCTCAACATTGAAAAACAATAACAACCTCAACATTGAAAAACACCATCAAATTCAACAACGACCACAACATTGAAAAACAACAACAACCTCAACATTGAAAAACACGAACATATTCAACAACAACCTCAACTTAGAAAAACACCAACAAATTCAACAACAACCTCAAAATTGAAAAACAACAACAACCTCAACATTGAAAAACACCAACAAATTCAACAACAACCTCAACATTTAAAAACTACAACAACCTCAACATTGAAAAACACCAACAAATTCAACAACAACCTCAAAATTGAAAAACAACAATAACCTCAAAATTGAAAAACACCAAAAAATTCAACAACAACCTCAAAATTGAAAAACACCAACAAATTCAACAACAACCTCAACATTGAAAAACAACCACAACCTCAACATTGAAAAACACCAACAAATTCAACAACTACCTCAACATTGAAAAACACCAACAAATTCAACAACAACCTCAACAATGAAAAACAACAACAACCTCAACATTGAAAAACACCAACAAATTCAACAACAACCTCAACATTGAAAAACAACAACAAATTCAACAACAACCTCAAAATTGAAAAACACCAACAATTCAACAACAGCATCAACATTGAAAAACAACAAGTACCTCAAAATTGAAAAACACCAACAAATTCAACAACAACCTCAACATTGAAAAAGATCAACAACCTCAACATTGAAAAACACCAACAAATTCAACAACAACCTCAACATTTAAAAACACCAACAAATTCAACAAACACCTCAACATTGAAAAACAACAACCTCAACATTGAAAAACAGCAACCTCCTCAACACTGAAAAACACCAACAAATTGAACAACAACCTCAACATTGATAAACAACAACAACCTCAACATGGAAAAACACCAACAAATTCAACAACAACCTCAACATTGAAAAACACCAACAAATTCAACAACAACCTCAACATTGAAAAACAACAACGACCTCAACATTGAAAAACACAAACAAATTCAACACCAACATCAACATTGAAAAGCAACAACAAATTCAAAAACAACCTCAACATTGAAAAATAAAAACAACCTCAACGTTGAAAAACACCAACAAATTCAACAAAAACCTCAACATTGCAAAACAACAACAACCTCAACATTGAAAAACACCAACAATTTCAACAACAACCTCAACATTGAAAAACACCAACAAATTCAACAACAACCTCGACTTTGAAAAACACCAACAAATTCAACAACAACATCAACATTGAAAAACAACAACAACCTCAACATTGAAAAACACCAAAAAATTCAACAACAACCTCAACATTAAAAAATAACAACAACCTCAACATTGAAAAACACCAACATATTCAACAAAAACCTCAACATTTAAAAACACCAACAAATTCAACAACAACCTCAACATTGAAAAACAACAACAACCTCAACATTGAAAAACACAGAAAAATTCAACAACAACCTCAACATTGAAAAATAACAACAACCTCAACATTGAAAAACACCAACAAATTCAACAACAACCTCAACATTGAAAAACACCGACAAATTCAACAACAACCTCAACATGGAAAAACAACAACAACCTCAACATCGAAAAACACCAACAAATTCAACAACAACCTCAACACTGAAAAACACCAACAAATTCAACAGCAACCCCAACATTGAAAAACAACAACAACCTCAACGTTGAAAAACACCAACAAATTCAACAACAACCTCAACATTGAAAAACAACAACAACCTCAACATTGAAAAACTGCAACTAATTCAACAACAACTTCAGCATGGAAAAACAGCAACAAATTCAACAACAACCTCGACATTGAGAAACACCAACAAATTCAACAACAACGTCAACATTGAAAAACAACAGCAACCTCAACAATGAAAAACACAAAAAATTCAACAACAACCTCAACATTGATAAATAACAACAACCTCAACATTGAAAACCACCAACAAATTCAACAACAACCTCAACATTGAAAAACACCAACAAATTCAACAACAACCTCAACATTGAAAAACAACAACAAATTCAACAACAACCTCGACTTTGAAAAACACCAACAAATTCAACAACAACCTCAACATTGAAAAACTACTACAACCTCAACATTGAAAAACACCAACAAATTCAACAACAACTTCAACGTTGAAAAACAACAACAACCTCAACATTGAAAAACACCAACAAATTCAACAACAAACTCAGCATTGAAAAACAACAACAACCTCAACATTGAAAAACACCAACAAATTCAACAACAACCTCAACATTGAAAAACAACAACAACCTCAACATTCAAAAACACCAACAAATTCAACAACAACCGCAACATTGAAAAACACCAACAAATTCAACTACAACCTCAAAATTGAAAAACAACAACAACCTCAACTTTGAAAAACACCAACAAAGTCAACATCAACCTCAACATTGAAAAACACCAACAACCTCAACATTGAAAAACAGCAACAAATTCAACAACAACCTCAAAATTGAAAAACAACAACAACCTCAACATTGAAAAACACCAACACAATCAACAACAACCTCAGCATTGAAAAACACCAACAAATTCAACAACAACCTCAAATTGAAATACAACAACAACCTCAACATTGAAAAACACCAACAAATTCAACAACAACCTCAAAATTGAAAAACAACAACAACCTCAACATTGAAAAACACCAACAAATTCAACAACAACCTCAACATTGAAAAACACCAACAAATTCAACAACAACCTCAAAATTGAAAAACAACAACAACCTCAACATTGAAAAACAACAACAACCTCAACATTGAAAAACACCAACAAATTCAACAACAACCTCAACATTGAAAAACACCAACAAATTCAACAACAACCTCAACATTGAAAAACAACAACAACCTCAACATTGAAAAACACCAACAAATTCAACAACAACCTCAACATTGAAAAACAACAACAACCTCAACATTGAAAAACACCAACAAATTCCACAACAACTTCAACATTGAAAAACACCAACAAATTCAATAACAGCCTCAACATTGAAAAACACCAACAAATTCAACAACAACCTCAACATTGAAAAACAACAACAACCTCAACATTGAAAAACACCAACAAATTCAACAACAACTTCAACATTGAAATACACCAACAGATTCAAAAACAACCTCGACATTGAAAAACACCAACAAATTCAACAACCTCAACATTGAAAAACTACAACAACCTCAACATTGAAAAACACCAACAAATTCAACAACAACCTCAACATCTAAAAACAACAACAACCTCAACATTGAAAAAAACCAACAAATTCAAGAACAACCTCAACATTGAAAAACATCAACAAATTCAACAACAACCTCAACATTGAAAAACAATAACAACCTCAACATTGAAAAACACCATCAAATTCAACAACGACCACAACATTGAAAAACAACAACAACCTCAACATTGAAAAACACGAACATATTCAACAACAACCTCAACTTAGAAAAACACCAACAAATTCAACAACAACCTCAAAATTGAAAAACAACAACAACCTCAACATTGAAAAACACCAACAAATTCAACAACAACCTCAACATTTAAAAACTACAACAACCTCAACATTGAAAAACACCAACAAATTCAACAACAACCTCAAAATTGAAAAACAACAATAACCTCAAAATTGAAAAACACCAAAAAATTCAACAACAACCTCAAAATTGAAAAACACCAACAAATTCAACAACAACCTCAACATTGAAAAACAACCACAACCTCAACATTGAAAAACACCAACAAATTCAACAACTACCTCAACATTGAAAAACACCAACAAATTCAACAACAACCTCAACAATGAAAAACAACAACAACCTCAACATTGAAAAACACCAACAAATTCAACAACAACCTCAACATTGAAAAACAACAACAAATTCAACAACAACCTCAAAATTGAAAAACACCCACAATTCAACAACAGCATCAACATTGAAAAACAACAAGTACCTCAAAATTGAAAAACACCAACAAATTCAACAACAACCTCAACATTGAAAAAGATCAACAACCTCAACATTGAAAAACACCAACAAATTCAACAACAACCTCAACATTTAAAAACACCAACAAATTCAACAAACACCTCAACATTGAAAAACAACAACCTCAACATTGAAAAACAGCAACCTCCTCAACACTGAAAAACACCAACAAATTGAACAACAACCTCAACATTGATAAACAACAACAACCTCAACATGGAAAAACACCAACAAATTCAACAACAACCTCAACATTGAAAAACACCAACAAATTCAACAACAACCTCAACATTGAAAAACAACAACGACCTCAACATTGAAAAACACAAACAAATTCAACACCAACATCAACATTGAAAAGCAACAACAAATTCAAAAACAACCTCAACATTGAAAAATAAAAACATCCTCAACGTTGAAAAACACCAACAAATTCAACAAAAACCTCAACATTGCAAAACAACAACAACCTCAACATTGAAAAACACCAACAATTTCAACAACAACCTCAACATTGAAAAACACCAACAAATTCAACAACAACCTCGACTTTGAAAAACACCAACAAATTCAACAACAACCTCAACATTGAAAAACAACAACAACCCCAACATTGAAAAACACCAAAAAATTCAACAACAACCTCAACATTGAAAAATAACAACAACCTCAACATTGAAAAACACCAACATATTCAACAAAAACCTCAACATTTAAAAACACCAACAAATTCAACAACAACCTCAACATTGAAAAACAACAACAACCTCAACATTGAAAAACACAGAAAAATTCAACAACAACCTCAACATTGAAAAATAACAACAACCTCAACATTGAAAAACACCAACAAATTCAACAACAACCTCAACATTGAAAAACACCGACAAATTCAACAACAACCTCAACATGGAAAAACAACAACAACCTCAACATCGAAAAACACCAACAAATTCAACAACAACCTCAACACTGAAAAACACCAACAAATTCAACGGCAACCCCAACATTGAAAAACAACAACAACCTCAACGTTGAAAAACACCAACAAATTCAACAACAACCTCAACATTGAAAAACAACAACAACCTCAACATTGAAAAACTGCAACTAATTCAACAACAACTTCAGCATGGAAAAACAGCAACAAATTCAACAACAACCTCGACATTGAGAAACACCAACAAATTCAACAACAACGTCAACATTGAAAAACAACAGCAACCTCAACAATGAAAAACACAAAAAATTCAACAACAACCTCAACATTGATAAATAACAACAACCTCAACATTGAAAACCACCAACAAATTCAACAACAACCTCAACATTGAAAAACACCAACAAATTCAACAACAACCTCAACATTGAAAAACAACAACAAATTCAACAACAACCTCGACTTTGAAAAACACCAACAAATTCAACAACAACCTCAACATTGAAAAACTACTACAACCTCAACATTGAAAAACACCAACAAATTCAACAACAACTTCAACGTTGAAAAACAACAACAACCTCAACATTGAAAAACACCAACAAATTCAACAACAAACTCAGCATTGAAAAACAACAACAACCTCAACATTGAAAAACACCAACAAATTCAACAACAACCTCAACATTGAAAAACAACAACAACCTCAACATTCAAAAACACCAACAAATTCAACAACAACCGCAACATTGAAAAACACCAACAAATTCAACTACAACCTCAAAATTGAAAAACAACAACAACCTCAACTTTGAAAAACACCAACAAAGACAACATCAACCTCAACATTGAAAAACACCAACAACCTCAACATTGAAAAACAGCAACAAATTCAACAACAACCTCAAAATTGAAAAACAACAACAACCTCAACATTGAAAAACACCAACACAATCAACAACAACCTCAGCATTGAAAAACACCAACAAATTCAACAACAACCTCAAATTGAAATACAACAACAACCTCAACATTGAAAAACACCAACAAATTCAACAACAACCTCAACATTGAAAAATAACAACAACCTCAACATTGAAAAACACCAACAAATTCAACAACAACCACAACATTGAAAAACACCAACAAATTCAACAACAACCTCAACATTGAAAAACAACAACAACCTCAACATTGAAAAACACCAACAAATTCCACAACAACTTCAACATTGAAAAACACCAGCAAATTGAACAACAACCTCAACATTGAAAAACACCAACAAATTCAACAACCTCAACATTTAAAAACACCAACAAATTCAACAACAACCTCAACATTGAAAAACAACAACAACCTCAACATTGAAAAACACCAACAAATTCAACAACAACCTCAACATTGAACAACACCAACAAATTCAACAACAACTTCAACATTGAAATACACCAACAGATTCAAAAACAACCTCGACATTGAAAAACACCAACAAATTCAACAATCTCAACATTGAAAAACGACAACAACCTCAACATTGAAAAACACCAACAAATTCAACAACAACCTCAACATTGAAAAACAACAACAACCTCAACATTGAAAAAAACCAACAAATTCAACACCAACCCCAACATTAAAAAACACCAACAAATTGAACAACAACCTCAACATTGAAAAACAACAACAACCTCAACATTGAAAAACACCAACAAATTCAACAACAACCTCAACACTGAAAAACACCAACAAATTCAACAACAACCTCAACATTGAAAATCAACAACAACCTCAACATTGAAAAACACCAACAAATTCAACAACAACCTCAACATTGAAAAACAACAACAACCTCAACATTGAAAAACACCAACAAATTCAACAACAACTTCAACTTTGAAATACACCAACAAATTCAACAACAACCTCAACATTGAAAAACAACAACAACCTCAACATTGAAAAACACCAACAAATTCAACAACAACTTCAGCATTGAAAAACACCAAAAAATTCAACAACAACCTCGACATTGAAAAATAACAACAATATCAACATTGAAAAACAGCAACAAATTCACCAACAGCCTCAACATTGTAAAACAGCAACAAATTCAACAAAAACCTCAACATTGAAAAACAACAACAACCTCAACATTGAAAAACACCAACAAATTAGCAAAAACTTCAACATTGAAAAACACCAAAAAATTCAACAACAACTTCGACATTGAAAAACACCAACAAATTCAACAACAACCTCAACATTGAAAAACACCAACAAATTCAACAACAACCTCAATATTGAAAAATAACAACAACCTCAACATTGAGAAACACCAACAAATTCAACAACAACCTCAACATTGAAAAACACCGACAAATTCAACAACAACCTCAACATGGAAAAACAACAACAACCTCAACATTGAAAAACACCAACAAATTCAACAACAACCTCAATATTGAAAAATAACAACAACCTCAACATAGAGAAACACCAACAAATTCAACAACAACCTCAACATTGAAAAACACCGACAAATTCAACAACAACCTCAACATGGAAAAACAACAACAACCTCAACATCGAAAAACACTAACAAATTCAACAACAACCTCAACATTGAAAAACACCAACAAATTCAACAACAACCTCAACATTGAAAAACAACAATAACCTCAACATTAAAAAACACCAACAAATTCAACAACAACCTCAACATTGAAAAACAACAACAACCTCAACATTGAAAAACACCAACAAATTCAACAACCTCAACATTGAAAAACACCAACAAATTCAACAACAACCTCAAAATTGAAAAACAACAACAACCTCAACATTGAAAAACACCAACAAATTCAACAACAACCTCAGCATTGAAAAACACCAACAACCTCAACATTGAAAAACACCAACAAATTCAACAACAACCTCAAAATTGAAAAACAACAACAACCTCAACATTGAAAAACACAAACAAATTCAACAACAACCTCAACATTGAAAAACACCAACAAATTCAACAACAACCTCAAAATTGAAAAACAACAACAACCTCAACATTGAAAAACAACAACAACCTCAACATTGAAAAACACCAACAAATTCAACAACAACCTCAACATTGAAAAACACCAACAAATTCAACAACAACCTCAACATTGAAAAACAACAACAACCTCAACATTGAAAAACACCAACAAATTCAACAACAACCTCAACATTGAAAAACAACAACAACCTCAACATTGAAAAACACCAACAAATTCCACAACAACTTCAACATTGAAAAACACCAACAAATTCAATAACAGCCTCAACATTGAAAAACACCAACAAATTCAAGAACAACCTCAACATTGAAAAACATCAACAAATTCAACAACAACCTCAACATTGAAAAACAATAACAACCTCAACATTGAAAAACACCATCAAATTCAACAACGACCACAACATTGAAAAACAACAACAACCTCAACATTGAAAAACACGAACATATTCAACAACAACCTCAACTTAGAAAAACACCAACAAATTCAACAACAACCTCAAAATTGAAAAACAACAACAACCTCAACATTGAAAAACACCAACAAATTCAACAACAACCTCAACATTTAAAAACTACAACAACCTCAACATTGAAAAACACCAACAAATTCAACAACAACCTCAAAATTGAAAAACAACAATAACCTCAAAATTGAAAAACACCAAAAAATTCAACAACAACCTCAAAATTGAAAAACACCAACAAATTCAACAACAACCTCAACATTGAAAAACAACCACAACCTCAACATTGAAAAACACCAACAAATTCAACAACTACCTCAACATTGAAAAACACCAACAAATTCAACAACAACCTCAACAATGAAAAACAACAACAACCTCAACATTGAAAAACACCAACAAATTCAACAGCAACCTCAACATTGAAAAACAACAACAAATTCAACAACAACCTCAAAATTGAAAAACACCAACAATTCAACAACAGCATCAACATTGAAAAACAACAAGTACCTCAAAATTGAAAAACACCAACAAATTCAACAACAACCTCAACATTGAAAAAGATCAACAACCTCAACATTGAAAAACACCAACAAATTCAACAACAACCTCAACATTTAAAAACACCAACAAATTCAACAAACACCTCAACATTGAAAAACAACAACCTCAACATTGAAAAACAGCAACCTCCTCAACACTGAAAAACACCAACAAATTGAACAACAACCTCAACATTGATAAACAACAACAACCTCAACATGGAAAAACACCAACAAATTCAACAACAACCTCAACATTGAAAAACACCAACAAATTCAACAACAACCTCAACATTGAAAAACAACAACGACCTCAACATTGAAAAACACAAACAAATTCAACACCAACATCAACATTGAAAAGCAACAACAAATTCAAAAACAACCTCAACATTGAAAAATAAAAACAACCTCAACGTTGAAAAACACCAACAAATTCAACAAAAACCTCAACATTGCAAAACAACAACAACCTCAACATTGAAAAACACCAGCAATTTCAACAACAACCTCAACATTGAAAAACACCAACAAATTCAACAACAACCTCGACTTTGAAAAACACCAACAAATTCAACAACAACCTCAACATTGAAAAACAACAACAACCTCAACATTGAAAAACACCAAAAATTCAACAACAACCTCAACATTGAAAAATAACAACAACCTCAACATTGAAAAACACCAACATATTCAACAAAAACCTCAACATTTAAAAACACCAACAAATTCAACAACAACCTCAACATTGAAAAACAACAACAACCTCAACATTGAAAAACACAGAAAAATTCAACAACAACCTCAACATTGAAAAATAACAACAACCTCAACATTGAAAAACACCAACAAATTCAACAACAACCTCAACATTGAAAAACACCGACAAATTCAACAACAACCTCAACATGGAAAAACAACAACAACCTCAACATCGAAAAACACCAACAAATTCAACAACAACCTCAACACTGAAAAACACCAACAAATTCAACAGCAACCCCAACATTGAAAAACAACAACAACCTCAACGTTGAAAAACACCAACAAATTCAACAACAACCTCAACATTGAAAAACAACAACAACCTCAACATTGAAAAACTGCAACTAATTCAACAACAACTTCAGCATTGAAAAACAGCAACAAATTCAACAACAACCTC
Organism: Isurus oxyrinchus; assembly: GCA_026770705.1. Lineage (NCBI taxonomy): Eukaryota > Metazoa > Chordata > Chondrichthyes > Lamniformes > Lamnidae > Isurus > Isurus oxyrinchus. The sequence continues at coordinate 44,589 of JANJGN010000765.1, forward strand.
GACATTGAGAAACACCAACAAATTCAACAACAACGTCAACATTGAAAAACAACAGCAACCTCAACAATGAAAAACACAAAAAATTCAACAACAACCTCAACATTGATAAATAACAACAACCTCAACATTGAAAACCACCAACAAATTCAACAACAACCTCAACATTGAAAAACACCAACAAATTCAACAACAACCTCAACATTGAAAAACAACAACAAATTCAACAACAACCTCGACTTTGAAAAACACCAACAAATTCAACAACAACCTCAACATTGAAAAACTACTACAACCTCAACATTGAAAAACACCAACAAATTCAACAACAACTTCAACATTGAAAAACAACAACAACCTCAACATTGAAAAACACCAACAAATTCAACAACAAACTCAGCATTGAAAAACAACAACAACCTCAACATTGAAAAACACCAACAAATTCAACAACAACCTCAACATTGAAAAACAACAACAACCTCAACATTCAAAAACACCAACAAATTCAACAACAACCGCAACATTGAAAAACACCAACAAATTCAACTACAACCTCAAAATTGAAAAACAACAACAACCTCAACTTTGAAAAACACCAACAAAGTCAACATCAACCTCAACATTGAAAAACACCAACAACCTCAACATTGAAAAACAGCAACAAATTCAACAACAACCTCAAAATTGAAAAACAACAACAACCTCAACATTGAAAAACACCAACACAATCAACAACAACCTCAGCATTGAAAAACACCAACAAATTCAACAACAACCTCAAATTGAAATACAACAACAACCTCAACATTGAAAAACACCAACAAATTCAACAACAACCTCAACATTGAAAAATAACAACAACCTCAACATTGAAAAACACCAACAAATTCAACAACAACCTCAACATTGAAAAACACCAACAAATTCAACAACAACCTCAACATTGAAAAACAACAACAACCTCAACATTGAAAAACACCAACAAATTCCACAACAACTTCAACATTGAAAAACACCAACAAATTGAACAACAACCTCAACATTGAAAAACACCAACAAATTCAACAACCTCAACATTTAAAAACACCAACAAATTCAACAACAACCTCAACACTGAAAAACAACAACAACCTCAACATTGAAAAACACCAACAAATTCAACAACAACCTCAACATTGAACAACACCAACAAATTCAACAACAACTTCAACATTGAAATACACCAACAGATTCAAAAACAACCTCGACATTGAAAAACACCAAAAAATTCAACAATCTCAACATTGAAAAACGACAACAACCTCAACATTGAAAAACACCAACAAATTCAACAACAACCTCAACATTGAAAAACAACAACAACCTCAACATTGAAAAAAACCAACAAATTCAACACCAACCCCAACATTAAAAAACACCAACAAATTGAACAACAACCTCAACATTGAAAAACAACAACAACCTCAACATTGAAAAACACCAACAAATTCAACAACAACCTCAACACTGAAAAACACCAACAAATTCAACAACAACCTCAACATTGAAAATCAACAACAACCTCAACATTGAAAAACACCAACAAATTCAACAACAACCTCAACATTGAAAAACAACAACAACCTCAACATTGAAAAACACCAACAAATTCAACAACAACTTCAACTTTGAAATACACCAACAAATTCAACAACAACCTCAACATTGAAAAACAACAACAACCTCAACATTGAAAAACACCAACAAATTCAACAACAACTTCAGCATTGAAAAACACCAAAAAATTCAACAACAACCTCGACATTGAAAAATAACAACAATATCAACATTGAAAAACAGCAACAAATTCACCAACAGCCTCAACATTGTAAAACACCAACAAATTCAACAAAAACCTCAACATTGAAAAACAACAACAACCTCAACATTGAAAAACACCAACAAATTAGCAAAAACTTCAACATTGAAAAACACCAAAAAATTCAACAACAACTTCGACATTGAAAAACACCAACAAATTCAACAACAACCTCAACATTGAAAAACACCAACAAATTCAACAACAACCTCAATATTGAAAAATAACAACAACCTCAACATTGAGAAACACCAACAAATTCAACAACAACCTCAACATTGAAAAACACCGACAAATTCAACAACAACCTCAACATGGAAAAACAACAACAACCTCAACATCGAAAAACACCAACAAATTCAACAACAACCTCAACATTGAAAAACACCAACAAATTCAACAACAACCTCAACATTGAAAAACAACAACAACCTCAACGTTGAAAAACACCAACAATTTCAACAACAACCTCAACATTGAAAAACAACAACAACCTCAACATTGAAAAACAACAACAAATTCAACAACAACTTCAACATTGAAAAACACCAACAAATTCAACAACAACCTCGACATTGAAAAACACCAACAAATTCAACAACAACCTCAACATTGAAAAACAACAACAACCTGAACATTGAAAAATAACAACAACCTCAACATTGAAAACCACCAACAAATTCAACAACAACCTCAACATTGAAAAACACCAACAAATTCAACAACAAACTTAACATTGAAAAACAACAACAACCTCAACATTGAAAAACACCAACAAATTCAACAACAACCTCAACATTGAAAAACTAAAACAAATTCAACAACAACCTCAACATTGAAAAACAACAAAAAAATCAACATTCAAAAACACCAACAAATTCAACAACAACCTGAACATTCAAAAACAACAACAAATTCAACAACAACTTCATCATTGAAATACACCAACAAATTCAACAACAACCTCGACATTGAAAAACACCAACAAATTCAACAACAACCTCAACATTGAAAAACTACAACAACCTCAACATTGAAAAACACCAACAAATTCAACAACAACCTGAACATTGAAAAACAACAACAACCTCAACATTGAAAAACGCCAACAAATTCAACAACAACCTCAACATTGAAAAACACCAACAAATTCAACAACAACCTCAACATTGAAAAACAACAAGAACCTCAACATTGAAAAACACCAACAAATTCAACAACAACCTCAACATTGAAAAACACTAACAAATTCAGCAACAACCTCAAAATTGAAAAACAACAACAACCTCAACATTGAAAAACACCAACAAATTCAACAACAACCTCAACTTTGAAAAACTGCAACAACCTCAACATTGAAAAACACCAACAAATTCAACAACAACCTCAAAATTGAAAAACAACAACAACCTCAACATTGAAAAACACCAACAAATTCAACAACAACCTCAGCATTGAAAAACACCAACAAATTCAACAACAACCTCAACATTGAAAAACAACAACAACTTTAACATTGAAAAACACCAACAAATTCAAGAACAACATCAACATTGAAAAACTTCAACAGCCTCAACATTGAAAAACACCAAGAAATTCAACAAAAACCTCAAAATTGAAAAACAACAACAACCTCAAAATTGAAAAACACCAACAAATTCAACAACAACCTCAACATTGAAAAACACCTACAAATTCAACAACAACCTCAATATTGAAAAACAACAACTACCTCAACATTGAAAAACACCAACAATTTCAACAACAACCTCAACATTGAAAAACAACAGCAACCTCAACATTGAAAAAAAAACAACAAATTCAACAACAACGTCAACATTGAAAAACACCAACAAATTCAACAACAACCTCAATATTGAAAAACAACAACAACCTCAACATTGAAAAACACCAACAAATTCAACAACAACCTCAACATTGAAAAACAACAACAACCTCAACATTGAAAAACACCAACAAATTCAACAACAACTTCAACTTTGAAATACATCAACAAATTCAACAACAACCTCGACATTGAAAAACATCAACAAATTCAACAACCTCAACATTGAAAAACTACAACAAACTCAACATAGAAAAACACCAACAAATTCAACAACAACATCAACATCTAAAAACAACAACAACCTCAACATTGAAAAACACCAACAAATTCAACAACAACCTCAACAAAGAAAAACATCAACAAATTCAACAACAACCTCAACATTGAAAAACAATAAAAACCTCAACATTGAAAAACACCAACAAGTTCAACAACGACCTCAACATTGAAAAACAACAACAACCTCAACATTGAAAAACACCAACAAATTCAACAACAACCTCAACATAGAAAAACACCAACAAATTCAACAACAACCTCAACATTGAAAAACACCAACAAATTCAACAACAACCTCAACATTGAAAAACAACAACAACGTCAACATTGAAAAACACCAACAAATTCAACAACAACCTCAACATTGAAAAACAACAACAACCTCAACATTGATAAACACCAACAAATTCCACAACAACTTCAACATTGAAAAACACCAACAAATTCAACAACAACCTCAACATTCAAAAACACCAACAAATTCAACAACAACCTCATCATTTAAAAACAACAACAAATTCAACAACAACCTCAACATTGAAAAACAACAACAACCTCAACATTGAAAAACACCAACAAATTCAACAACAACCTCAACATTGAAAAACAAAAACAACCTCAACGTTGAAAAACACCAACAAATTCAACAACAACCTCAACATTGAAAAACAGCAACAACATCAACATTGAAAAACACCAACAAATTAGCAACAACTTCAACATTGAAAAACACCAAAAAATTCAACAACAACTTCGACATTGAAAAACACCAACAAATTCAACAACAACCTCAACATTGAAAAACACCAACAAATTCAACAACAACCTCAATATTGAAAAATAACAACAACCTCAACATAGAGAAACACCAACAAATTCAACAACAACCTCAACATTGAAAAACACCGACAAATTCAACAACAACCTCAACATGGAAAAACAACAACAACCTCAACATCGAAAAACACCAACAAATTCAACAACAACCTCAACATTGAAAAACACCAACAAATTCAACAACAACCTCAACATTGAAAAACAACAATAACCTCAACATTGAAAAACACCAACAAATTCAACAACAACCTCAACATTGAAAAACAACAACAACCTCAACAGTGAAAATCACCAACAAATTCAACAACCTCAACATTGAAAAAGACCAACAAATTCAACAACAACCTCAAAATTGAAAAACAACAACAACCTCAGCATTGAAAAACACCAACAAATTCAACAACAACCTCAGCATTGAAAAACACCAACAACCTCAACATTGAAAAACACCAAAAAATTCAACAACAACCTCAAAATTGAAAAACAACTACAACCTCAACATTGAAAAACACCAACAAATTCAACAACAACCTCAACATTGAAAAACACCAACAAATTCAACAACAACCTCAAAATTGAAAAACAACAACAGCCTCAACATTGAAAAACAACAACAACCTAAACATTGAAAAACACCAACAAATTCAACAACAACATCAACATTGAAAAACACCAACAAATTCAACAACAACCTCAACATTGAAAAACAACAACAACCTCATCATTGAAAAACACCAACAAATTCAACAACAACCTCAACATTGAACAACAACAACAACCTCAACATTGAAAAACACCAACAAATTCCACAACAACTTCAACATTGAAAAACACCAACAAATTCAACAACAACCTCAACATTGAAAAACACCAACAAATTCAACAACAACCTCAACATTGAAAAACACCAACAAATTCAACAACAACCTCAACATTGAAAAACAACAACAACCTCAACATTGAAAATCACCAACAAATTCAACAACAACCTCAACATTGAAAAACACCAACAAATTCAACAACAACTTCAACATTGAAATACACCAACAGATTCAAAAACAACCTCGACATTGAAAAACACCAACAAATTCAACAACCTCAACATTGAAAAACTACAACAACCTCAACAGTGAAAAACACCAACAAATTCAACAACAACCTCAACATCTAAAAACAACAACAACCTCAACATTGAAAAAAACCAACAAATTCAAGAACAACCTCAACATTGAAAAACATCAACAAATTCAACAACAACCTGAACATTGAAAAACAATAACAACCTCAACATTGAAAAACACCAACAAATTCAACAACGACCACAACATTGAAAAATAACAACAACCTCAACATTGAAAAACACCAACAAATTCTACAACAACCTCAACATTGAAAAACACCAACAAATTCAACAACAACCTCAAAATTGAAAAACAACAACAACCTCAACATTGAAAAACACCAACAAATTCAACAACAACCTCAACATTTAAAAACTACAACAACCTCAACATTGAAAAACACCAACAAATTCAACAACAACCTCAAAATTGAAAAACAACAACAACCTCAACATTGAAAAACACCAACAAATTCAACAACAACCTCAACATTGAAAAACACCAACAAATTCAACAACAACCTCAACATTGAAAAACAACAACATCCTCAACATTGTAAAACAACAACAAATTCAACAACAACGTCAACATTGAAAAACAACAACAACCTCAAAATTGAAAAACACCAACAAATTCAACAAAAACCTCAAAATTGAAAAACAACAACAACTTTAACATTGAAAAACACCAACAAATTCAACAACAACCTCAACATTGAAAAACTTCAACAACCTCAACATTGAAAAACACCAACAAATTCAACAAAAACCTCAAAATTGAAAAACAACAACAACCTCAAAATTGAAAAACACCAACAAATTCAACAACAACCTCAACATTGAAAAACACCAACAAATTCAACAACAACCTCAATATTGAAAAACAACAACTACCTCAACATTGAAAAACACCAACAAATTCAACAACAACCTCAACATTGAAAAACAACAACAATCTCAACATTGAAAAAAAACCAACAAATTCAACAACAACGTCAACATTGAAAAACACCAACAAATTCAACAACAACCTCAACATTGAAAAACAACAACAACCTCAACATTGAAAAACACCAACAAATTCAACAACAACCTCATCATTTAAAAACACCAACAAATTCAACAACAACCTCAACATTGAAAAACAACAACAACCTCAACATTGAAAAACACCAACAAATTCAACAACAACCTCAACATTGAAAAACAAAAACAACCTCAACGTTGAAAAACACCAACAAATTCAACAACATCCTCAACATTGCAAAACAGCAACAACCTCAACATTGAAAAACACCAACAATTTCAACAACAACTTCAACATTGAAAATCACCAACAAATTCAACAACAACCTCAATATTGAAAAACAACCACAACCTCAACATTGAAAAACACCAACAAATTCAACAACAACCTCAACATTGAAAAACACCAACAAATTCAACAACAACCTCAACATGGAAAAACAACAACAACCTCAACATCGAAAAACACCAACAAATTCAACAACAACCTCATCATTTAAAAACACCAACAAATTCAACAACAACCTCAACATTGAAAAACAACAACAACCTCAACATTGAAAAACACCAACAAATTCAACAACAACCTCAACATTGAAAAACAACAACAACCTCAACAGTGAAAAACACCAACAAATTCAACAACCTCAACATTGAAAAACACCAACAAATTCAACAACAACCTCAAAATTGAAAAACAACAACAACCTCAACATTGAAAAACACCAACAAATTAAACAACAACCTCAGCATTGAAAAACACCAACAACCACAACATTGAAAAACACCAACAAATTCAACAACAACCTCAAAATTGAAAAACAACAACAACCTCAACATTGAAAAACACCAACAAATTCAACAACAACCTCAACATTGAAAAACACCAACAAATTCAACAACAACCTCAAAATTGAAAAACAACAACAACCTCAACATTGAAAAACAACAACAACCTCAACATTGAAAAACACCAACAAATTCAACAACAACCTCAACATTGAAAAACACCAACAAATTCAACAACAACCTCAACATTGAAAAACAACAACAACCTCAACATTGAAAAACACCAACAAATTCAACAACAACCTCAACATTGAAAAACAACAACAACCTCAACATTGAAAAACACCAACAAATTCCACAACAACTTCAACATTGAAAAACACCAACAAATTCAACAACAACCTCAACATTGAAAAACACCAACAAATTCAACAACAACCTCAACATTGAAAAACAACAACAAATTCAACAACAACCTCAACATTGAAAAACAACAACAACCTCAACATTGAAAAACACCAACAAATTCAACAACAACCTCAACATTGAAAAACACCAACAAATTCAACAACAACTTCAACATTGAAATACACCAACAGATTCAAAAACAACCTCGACATTGAAAAACACCAACAAATTCAACAACCTCAACATTGAAAAACTACAACAACCTCAACATTGAAAAACACCAACAAATTCAACAACAACCTCAACATCTGAAAACAACAGCAACCTCAACATTGAAAAAAACCAACAAATTCAAGAACAACCTCAACATTGAAAAACATCAACAAATTCAACAACAACCTCAACATTGAAAAACAATAACAACCTCAACATTGAAAAACACCAACAAATTCAACAACGACCACAACATTGAAAAACAACAAGAACCTCAACATTGAAAAACACCAACAAATTCAACAACAACCTCAACATTGAAAAACACCAACAAATTCAACAACAACCTCAAAATTGAAAAACAACAACAACCTCAACATTGAAAAACACCAACAAATTCAACAACAACCTCAACATTTAAAAACTACAACAACCTCAACATTGAAAAACACCAACAAATTCAACAACAACCTCAAAATTGAAAAACAACAATAACCTCAAAATTGAAAAACACCAGAAAATTCAACAACAACCTCAACATTGAAAATCACCAACAAATTCAACAACAACCTCAACATTGAAAAACAACCACAACCTCAACATTGAAAAACACCAACAAATTCAACAACAACCTCAACATTGAAAAACACCAACAAATTCAACAACAACCTCAACAATGAAAAACAACAACAACCTCAACATTGAAAAACACCAACAAATTCAACAACAATCTCAACATTGAAAAACAACAACAAATTCGACAACAACCTCAAAATTGAAATACACCAACAATTCAACAACAACATCAACATTGAAAAACACCAACAAATTCAACAACAACCTCAACATTGAAAAACAACAAGTACCTCAAAATTGAAAAACACCAACAAATTCAACAACAACCTCAGCATTGAAAAAGATCAACAACCTCAACATTGAAAAACACCAACAAATTCAACAACAACCTCAACATTTAAAAACACCAACAAATTCAACAAACACCTTAACATTGAAAAACAACAACAACCTCAACATTGAAAAACAGCAACAACCTCAACACTGAAAAACACCAACAAATTGAACAACAACCTCAACATTGATAAACAACAACAACCTCAACATGGAAAAACACCAACAAATTCAACAACAACCTCAACATTGAAAAACACCAACAAATTCAACAACAACCTCAACATTGAAAAATAAAAACAACCTCAACGTTGAAAAACACCAACAAATTCAACAAAAACCTAAACATTGCAAAACAACAACAACCTCAACATTGAAAAACACCAACAATTTCAACAACAACTTCAACATTGAAAAACACCAACAAATTCAAAAACAACCTCGACTTTGAAAAACACCAACAAATTCAACAACAACCTCAACATTGAAAAACAACAACAACCTCAACTTTGAAAAACACCAAAAAATTCAACAACAACCTCAACATTGAAAAATAACAACAACCTCAACATTGAAAAACACCAACAAATTCAACAAAAACCTCAACATTTAAAAACACCAACAAATTCAACAACAACCTCAACATTGAAAAACAACACCAACCTCAACATTGAAAAAGACAGAAAAATTCAACAACAACCTCAACATTGAAAAATAACAACAACCTCAACATTGAAAAACACCAACAAATTCAACAACAACCTCAACATTGAAAAACACCGACAAATTCAACAACAACCTCAACATGGAAAAACAACAACAACCTCAACATCGTAAAACACCAACAAATTCAACAACAACCTCAACACTGAAAAACACCAACAAATTCAACAGCAACCCCAACATTGAAAAACAACAACAAGCTCAACGTAGAAAAACACCAACAAATTCAACAACAACCTCAACATTGAAAAACAACAACAACCTCAACATTGAAAAACTGCAACAAATTCAACAACAATTTCAACATGGAAAAACAGCAACAAATTCAACAACAACCTCGACATTGAAAAACACCAACAAATTCAACAACAACCTCAACATTGAAAAACAACAGCAACCTCAACAATGAAAAACACAAAAAATTCAACAACAACCTCAACATTGATAAATAACAACAACCTCAACATTGAAAACCACCAACAAATTCAACAACAACCTCATCATTTAAAAACACCAACAAATTCAACAACAACCTCAACATTGAAAAACAACAACAACCTCAACATTGAAAAACACCAACAAATTCAACAACAACCTCAACATTGAAAAACAAAAACAACCTCAACGTTGAAAAACACCAACAAATTCAACAACATCCTCAACATTGCAAAACAGCAACAACCTCAACATTGAAAAACACCAACAATTTCAACAACAACTTCAACATTGAAAAACACCAAAAAATTCAACAACAACTTCGACATTGAAAAACACGAACAAATTCAACAACAAACTCAACATTGAAAAACAGCAACAACCTCAACATTGAAAAACACCAACAAATTAGCAACAACTTCAACATTGAAAAACACCAAAAAATTCAACAACTTCGACATTGAAAAACACCAACAAATTCAACAACAACCTCAACATTGAAAATCACCAACAAATTCAACAACAACCTCAATATTGAAAAACAACCACAACCTCAACATTGAAAAACACCAACAAATTCAACAACAACCTCAACATTGAAAAACACCAACAAATTCAACAACAACCTCAACATGGAAAAACAACAACAACCTCAACATCGAAAAACACCAACAAATTCAACAACAACCTCATCATTTAAAAACACCAACAAATTCAACAACAACCTCAACATTGAAAAACAACAACAACCTCAACATTGAAAAACACCAACAAATTCAACAACAACCTCAACATTGAAAAACAACAACAACCTCAACAGTGAAAAACACCAACAAATTCAACAACCTCAACATTGAAAAACACCAACAAATTCAACAACAACCTCAAAATTGAAAAACAACAACAACCTCAACATTGAAAAACACCAACAAATTAAACAACAACCTCAGCATTGAAAAACACCAACAACCACAACATTGAAAAACACCAACAAATTCAACAACAACCTCAAAATTGAAAAACAACAACAACCTCAACATTGAAAAACACCAACAAATTCAACAACAACCTCAACATTGAAAAACACCAACAAATTCAACAACAACCTCAAAATTGAAAAACAACAACAACCTCAACATTGAAAAACAACAACAACCTCAACATTGAAAAACACCAACAAATTCAACAACAACCTCAACATTGAAAAACACCAACAAATTCAACAACAACCTCAACATTGAAAAACAACAACAACCTCAACATTGAAAAACACCAACAAATTCAACAACAACCTCAACATTGAAAAACAACAACAACCTCAACATTGAAAAACACCAACAAATTCCACAACAACTTCAACATTGAAAAACACCAACAAATTCAACAACAACCTCAACATTGAAAAACACCAACAAATTCAACAACAACCTCAACATTGAAAAACAACAACAAATTCAACAACAACCTCAACATTGAAAAACAACAACAACCTCAACATTGAAAAACACCAACAAATTCAACAACAACCTCAACATTGAAAAACACCAACAAATTCAACAACAACTTCAACATTGAAATACACCAACAGATTCAAAAACAACCTCGACATTGAAAAACACCAACAAATTCAACAACCTCAACATTGAAAAACTACAACAACCTCAACATTGAAAAACACCAACAAATTCAACAACAACCTCAACATCTGAAAACAACAGCAACCTCAACATTGAAAAAAACCAACAAATTCAAGAACAACCTCAACATTGAAAAACATCAACAAATTCAACAACAACCTCAACATTGAAAAACAATAACAACCTCAACATTGAAAAACACCAACAAATTCAACAACGACCACAACATTGAAAAACAACAAGAACCTCAACATTGAAAAACACCAACAAATTCAACAACAACCTCAACATTGAAAAACACCAACAAATTCAACAACAACCTCAAAATTGAAAAACAACAACAACCTCAACATTGAAAAACACCAACAAATTCAACAACAACCTCAACATTTAAAAACTACAACAACCTCAACATTGAAAAACACCAACAAATTCAACAACAACCTCAAAATTGAAAAACAACAATAACCTCAAAATTGAAAAACACCAGAAAATTCAACAACAACCTCAACATTGAAAATCACCAACAAATTCAACAACAACCTCAACATTGAAAAACAACCACAACCTCAACATTGAAAAACACCAACAAATTCAACAACAACCTCAACATTGAAAAACACCAACAAATTCAACAACAACCTCAACAATGAAAAACAACAACAACCTCAACATTGAAAAACACCAACAAATTCAACAACAATCTCAACATTGAAAAACAACAACAAATTCAACAACAACCTCAAAATTGAAATACACCAACAATTCAACAACAACATCAACATTGAAAAACACCAACAAATTCAACAACAACCTCAACATTGAAAAACAACAAGTACCTCAAAATTGAAAAACACCAACAAATTCAACAACAACCTCAGCATTGAAAAAGATCAACAACCTCAACATTGAAAAACACCAACAAATTCAACAACAACCTCAACATTTAAAAACACCAACAAATTCAACAAACACCTTAACATTGAAAAACAACAACAACCTCAACATTGAAAAACAGCAACAACCTCAACACTGAAAAACACCAACAAATTGAACAACAACCTCAACATTGATAAACAACAACAACCTCAACATGGAAAAACACCAACAAATTCAACAACAACCTCAACATTGAAAAACACCAACAAATTCAACAACAACCTCAACATTGAAAAATAAAAACAACCTCAACGTTGAAAAACACCAACAAATTCAACAAAAACCTAAACATTGCAAAGCAACAACAACCTCAACATTGAAAAACACCAACAATTTCAACAACAACTTCAACATTGAAAAACACCAACAAATTCAAAAACAACCTCGACTTTGAAAAACACCAACAAATTCAACAACAACCTCAACATTGAAAAACAACAACAACCTCAACATTGAAAAACACCAAAAAATTCAACAACAACCTCAACATTGAAAAATAACAACAACCTCAACATTGAAAAACACCAACAAATTCAACAAAAACCTCAACATTTAAAAACACCAACAAATTCAACAACAACCTCAACATTGAAAAACAACACCAACCTCAACATTGAAAAAGACAGAAAAATTCAACAACAACCTCAACATTGAAAAATAACAACAACCTCAACATTGAAAAACACCAACAAATTCAACAACAACCTCAACATTGAAAAACACCGACAAATTCAACAACAACCTCAACATGGAAAAACAACAACAACCTCAACATCGTAAAACACCAACAAATTCAACAACAACCTCAACACTGAAAAACACCAACAAATTCAACAGCAACCCCAACATTGAAAAACAACAACAAGCTCAACGTAGAAAAACACCAACAAATTCAACAACAACCTCAACATTGAAAAACAACAACAACCTCAACATTGAAAAACTGCAACAAATTCAACAACAATTTCAACATGGAAAAACAGCAACAAATTCAACAACAACCTCGACATTGAAAAACACCAACAAATTCAACAACAACCTCAACATTGAAAAACAACAGCAACCTCAACAATGAAAAACACAAAAAATTCAACAACAACCTCAACATTGATAAATAACAACAACCTCAACATTGAAAACCACCAACAAATTCAACAACAACCTCAACATTGAAAAACACCAACAAATTCAACAACAACCTCAACATTGAAAAACAACAACAAATCCAACAACAACCTCGACTTTGAAAAACACCAACAAATTCAACAACAACCTCAACATTGAAAAAGTACTACAACCTCAACATTGAAAAACACCAACAAATTCAACAACAACTTCAACATTGAAAAACAACAACAACCTCAACATTGAAAAACACCAACAAATTCAAAAACAACCTCAGCATTGAAAAACAACAACAACCTCAACATTGAAAAACACCAACAAATTCAACAACAACCTCAACATTGAAAAACAACAACAACCTCAACATTCAAAAACACCAACAAATTCAACAACAACCGCAACATTGAAAAACAACAACAAATTCAACAACAACCTCAAAATTGAAAAACAACAACAACCTCAACTTTGAAAAACACCAACAAATTCAACAACAACCTCAACATTGAAAAACACCAACAACCTCAACATTGAAAAACAGCAACAAATTCAACAACAACCTCAAAATTGAAAAACAGCAACAACCTCAACATTGAAAAACACCAACAAATTCAACAACAACCTCAGCATTGAAAAACACCAACAAATTCAACAACAACCTCAAAATTGAAATACAACAACAACCTCAACATTGAAAAACACCAACAAATTCAACAACAACCTCAACATTGAAAAACAACAACAATCTCAACTTTGAAAAACACCAACAAATTCAACAACAACCTCAACATTGAAAAACACCAACAAATTCAACAACAACCTCAACATTGAAAAACAACAACAACCTCAACATTGAAAAACACCAACAAATTCCACAACAACTTCAACATTGAAAAACACCAACAAATTTAAAAACAACCTCAACATTGAAAAACACCAACAAATTCAACAACCTCAACATTTAAAAACACCAACAAATTCAACAACAACCTCAACATTGAAAAACAACAACAACCTCAACATTGAAAAACACCAACAAATTCAACAACAACCTCAACATTGAACAACACCAACAAATTCAACAACAACTTCAACATTGAAATAAACCAACAGATTCAAAAGCAACCTCGACATTGAAAAACACCAACAAATTCAACAATCTCAACATTGAAAAACGACAACAACCTCAACATTGAAAAACACCAACAAATTCAACAACAACCTCAACATCTAAAAACAACAACAACCTCAACATTGAAAAAAACCAACAAATTCAACAACAACCTCTACATTGAAAAACATCAACAAATTCAACAACAACCTCAACATTGAAAAACAATAACAACCTCAACATTGAAAAACACCAACAAATTCAACAACGACCACAACATTGAAAAACAATAACAACCTCAACATTGAAAAACACCAACAAATTCAACAACCTCAACTTAGAAAAACACCAACAAATTCAACAACAACCTCAAAATTGAAAAACAACAACAACCTCAACATTGAAAAACACCAACAAATTCGACAACAACCTCAACATTTAAAAACTACAGCAACCTCAACATTGAAAAACACCAACAAATTCAACAACAACCTCAAAATTGAAAAACAACAACAACCTCAAAATTGAAAAACACCATCAAATTCAACAACAACCTCAGCATTGAAAAACACCAACAAATTCAACAACAACCTCAACATTGAAAAACAACCGCAACCTCAACATTGAAAAACACCAACAAATTCAACAACAACCTCAACATAGAAAAACAACAACAACCTCAACATTGAAAAACACCAACAAATTCAACAACAACCTCAACATGGAAAAACACCAACAAATTCAACAACAACCTCAACAATGAAAAACAACAACAACCTCAACATTAAAAACACCCACAAATTCAACAACCTCAACATTGAAAAACACCAACAAATTCAACAACAACCTCAAAATTGAAAAACAACAACAACCTCAACATTGAAAAACACCAACAAATTAAACAACAACCTTAGCACTGAAAAACACCAACAACCTCAACATTGAAAAACACCAACAAATTCAACAACAACCTCAAAATTGAAAAACAACAACAACCTCAACATTGAAAAACACCAACAAATTCAACAACAACCTCAACATTGAAAAACACCAACAAATTCAACAACAACCTCAAAATTGAAAAACAACAACAACCTCAACATTGAAAAACAACAACAACCTCAACATTGAAAAACACCAACAAATTCAACAACAACCTCAACATTGAAAAACACCAACAAATTCAACAACAACCTCAACATTGAAAAACAACAACAACCTCAACATTGAAAAACACCAACAAATTCAACAACAACCTTAACATTGAAAAACAACAACAACCTCAACATTGAAAAACACCAACAAATTCCACAACAACTTCAACATTGAAAAACACCAACAAATTCAACAACAACCTCAACATTGAAAAACACCAACAAATTCAACAACAACCTCAACATTGAAAAACAACAACAAATTCAACAACAACCTCAAAATTGAAAAACAACAACAACCTCAACATTGAAAAACACCAACAAATTCAACAACAACCTCAACATTGAAAAACACCAACAAATTCAACAACAACTTCAACATTGAAATACACCAACAGATTCAAAAACAACCTCGACATTGAAAAACACCAACAAATTCAACAACCTCAACATTGAAAAACTACAACAACCTCAACATTGAAAAACACCAACAAATTCAACAACAACCTCAACATCTGAAAACAACAGCAACCTCAACATTGAAAAAAACAACAAATTCAAGAACAACCTCAACATTGAAAAACATCAACAAATTCAACAACAACCTCAACATTGAAAAACAATAACAACCTCAACATTGAAAAACACCAACAAATTCAACAACGACCACAACATTGAAAAACAACAAGAACCTCAACATTGAAAAACACCAACAAATTCAACAACAACCTCAACATTGAAAAACAACAACAAATTCAACAACAACCTCAAAATTGAAAAACAACAACAACCTCAACATTGAAAAACACCAACAAATTCAACAACAACCTCAACATTTAAAAACTACAACAACCTCAACATTGAAAAACACCAACAAATTCAACAACAACCTCAAAATTGAAAAACAACAATAACCTCAAAATTGAAAAACACCAGAAAATTCAACAACAACCTCAACATTGAAAATCACCAACAAATTCAACAACAACCTCAACATTGAAAAACAACCACAACCTCAACATTGAAAAACACCAACAAATTCAACAACAACCTCAACATTGAAAAACACCAACAAATTCAACAACAACCTCAACAATGAAAAACAACAACAACCTCAACATTGAAAAACACCAACAAATTCAACAACAACCTCAAAATTGAAATACACCAACAATTCAACAACAACATCAACATTGAAAAACACCAACAAATTCAACAACAACCTCAACATTGAAAAACAACAAGTACCTCAACATTGAAAAACACCAACAAATTCAACAACAACCTCAAAATTGAAAAACAACAACAACCTCAACATTGAAAAACACCAACAAATTAAACAACAACCTTAGCACTGAAAAACACCAACAACCTCAACATTGAAAAACACCAACAAATTCAACAACAACCTCAAAATTGAAAAACAACAACAACCTCAACATTGAAAAACACCAACAAATTCAACAACAACCTCAACATTGAAAAACACCAACAAATTCAACAACAACCTCAAAATTGAAAAACAACAACAACCTCAACATTGAAAAACAACAACAACCTCAACATTGAAAAACACCAACAAATTCAACAACAACCTCAACATTGAAAAACACCAACAAATTCAACAACAACCTCAACATTGAAAAACAACAACAACCTCAACATTGAAAAACACCAACAAATTCAACAACAACCTCAACATTGAAAAACAACAACAACCTCAACATTGAAAAACACCAACAAATTCCACAACAACTTCAACATTGAAAAACACCAACAAATTCAACAACAACCTCAACATTGAAAAACACCAACAAATTCAACAACAACCTCAACATTGAAAAACAACAACAAATTCAACAACAACCTCAAAATTGAAAAACAACAACAACCTCAACATTGAAAAACACCAACAAATTCAACAACAACCTCAACATTGAAAAACACCAACAAATTCAACAACAACTTCAACATTGAAATACACCAACAGATTCAAAAACAACCTCGACATTGAAAAACACCAACAAATTCAACAACCTCAACATTGAAAAACTACAACAACCTCAACATTGAAAAACACCAACAAATTCAACAACAACCTCAACATCTGAAAACAACAGCAACCTCAACATTGAAAAAAACCAACAAATTCAAGAACAACCTCAACATTGAAAAACATCAACAAATTCAACAACAACCTCAACATTGAAAAACAATAACAACCTCAACATTGAAAAACACCAACAAATTCAACAACGACCACAACATTGAAAAACAACAAGAACCTCAACATTGAAAAACACCAACAAATTCAACAACAACCTCAACATTGAAAAACAACAACAAATTCAACAACAACCTCAAAATTGAAAAACAACAACAACCTCAACATTGAAAAACACCAACAAATTCAACAACAACCTCAACATTTAAAAACTACAACAACCTCAACATTGAAAAACACCAACAAATTCAACAACAACCTCAAAATTGAAAAACAACAATAACCTCAAAATTGAAAAACACCAGAAAATTCAACAACAACCTCAACATTGAAAATCACCAACAAATTCAACAACAACCTCAACATTGAAAAACAACCGCAACCTCAACATTGAAAAACACCAACAAATTCAACAACAACCTCAACATTGAAAAACACCAACAAATTCAACAACAACCTCAACAATGAAAAACAACAACAACCTCAACATTGAAAAACACCAACAAATTCAACAACAACCTCAAAATTGAAATACACCAACAATTCAACAACAACATCAACATTGAAAAACACCAACAAATTCAACAACAACCTCAACATTGAAAAACAACAAGTACCTCAAAATTGAAAAACACCAACAAATTCAACAACAACCTCAACATTGAAAAAGATCAACAACCTCAACATTGAAAAACACCAACAAATTCAACAACAACCTCAACATTTAAAAACACCAACAAATTCAACAAACACCTTAACATTGAAAAACAACAACAACCTCAACATTGAAAAACAGCAACAACCTCAACACTGAAAAACACCAATAAATTGAACAACAACCTCAACATTGATAAACAACAACAACCTCAACATGGAAAAACACCAACAAATTCAACAACAACCTCAACATTGAAAAACACCAACAAATTCAACAACAACCTCAACATTGAAAAATAAAAACAACCTCAACGTTGAAAAACACCAACAAATTCAACAAAAACCTAAACATTGCAAAACAACAACAACCTCAACATTGAAAAACACCAACAATTTCAACAACAACTTCAACATTGAAAAACACCAACAAATTCAAAAACAACCTCGACTTTGAAAAACACCAACAAATTCAACAACAACCTCAACATTGAAAAACAACAACAACCTCAACATTGAAAAACACCAAAAAATTCAACAACAACCTCAACATTGAAAAATAACAACAACCTCAACATTGAAAAACACCAACAAATTCAACAAAAACCTCAACATTTAAAAACACCAACAAATTCAACAACAACCTCAACATTGAAAAACAACACCAACCTCAACATTGAAAAAGACAGAAAAATTCAACAACAACCTCAACATTGAAAAATAACAACAACCTCAACATTGAAAAACACCAACAAATTCAACAACAACCTCAACATTGAAAAACACCGACAAATTCAACAACAACCTCAACATGGAAAAACAACAACAACCTCAACATCGTAAAACACCAACAAATTCAACAACAACCTCAACAATGAAAAACACCAACAAATTCAACAGCAACCCCAACATTGAAAAACAACAACAAGCTCAACGTAGAAAAACACCAACAAATTCAACAACAACCTCAACATTGAAAAACAACAACAACCTCAACATTGAAAAACTGCAACAAATTCAACAACAATTTCAACATGGAAAAACAGCAACAAATTCAACAACAACCTCGACATTGAAAAACACCAACAAATTCAACAACAACCTCAACATTGAAAAACAACAGCAACCTCAACAATGAAAAACACAAAAAATTCAACAACAACCTCAACATTGATAAATAACAACAACCTCAACATTGAAAAC
Source organism: Isurus oxyrinchus (assembly GCA_026770705.1). Taxonomy (NCBI): domain Eukaryota; kingdom Metazoa; phylum Chordata; class Chondrichthyes; order Lamniformes; family Lamnidae; genus Isurus; species Isurus oxyrinchus. Next base: position 65,079 of record JANJGN010000765.1, read on the forward strand.
CACCAACAAATTCAACAACAACCTCAACATTGAAAAACACCAACAAATTCAACAACAACCTCAACATTGAAAAACAACAACAAATCCAACAACAACCTCGACTTTGAAAAACACCAACAAATTCAACAACAACCTCAACATTGAAAAACTACTACAACCTCAACATTGAAAAACACCAACAAATTCAACAACAACTTCAACATTGAAAAACAACAACAACCTCAACATTGAAAAACACCAACAAATTCAAAAACAACCTCAGCATTGAAAAACAACAACAACCTCAACATTGAAAAACACCAACAAATTCAACAACAACCTCAACATTGAAAAACAACAACAACCTCAACATTCAAAAACACCAACAAATTCAACAACAACCGCAACATTGAAAAACACCAACAAATTCAACAACAACCTCAAAATTGAAAAACAACAACAACCTCAACTTTGAAAAACACCAACAAATTCAACAACAACCTCAACATTGAAAAACACCAACAACCTCAACATTGAAAAACAGCAACAAATTCAACAACAACCTCAAAATTGAAAAACAGCAACAACCTCAACATTGAAAAACACCAACAAATTCAACAACAACCTCAGCATTGAAAAACACCAACAAATTCAACAACAACCTCAAAATTGAAATACAACAACAACCTCAACATTGAAAAACACCAACAAATTCAACAACAACCTCAACATTGAAAAACAACAACAATCTCAACTTTGAAAAACACCAACAAATTCAACAACAACCTCAACATTGAAAAACACCAACAAATTCAACAACAACCTCAACATTGAAAAACAACAACAACCTCAACATTGAAAAACACCAACAAATTCCACAACAACTTCAACATTGAAAAACACCAACAAATTTAAAAACAACCTCAACATTGAAAAACACCAACAAATTCAACAACCTCAACATTTAAAAACACCAACAAATTCAACAACAACCTCAACATTGAAAAACAACAACAACCTCAACATTGAAAAACACCAACAAATTCAACAACAACCTCAACATTGAACAACACCAACAAATTCAACAACAACTTCAACATTGAAATACACCAACAGATTCAAAAGCAACCTCGACATTGAAAAACACCAACAAATTCAACAATCTCAACATTGAAAAACGACAACAACCTCAACATTGAAAAACACCAACAAATTCAACAACAACCTCAACATCTAAAAACAACAACAACCTCAACATTGAAAAAAACCAACAAATTCAACAACAACCTCTACATTGAAAAACATCAACAAATTCAACAACAACCTCAACATTGAAAAACAATAACAACCTCAACATTGAAAAACACCAACAAATTCAACAACGACCACAACATTGAAAAACAATAACAACCTCAACATTGAAAAACACCAACAAATTCAACAACCTCAACTTAGAAAAACACCAACAAATTCAACAACAACCTCAAAATTGAAAAACAACAACAACCTCAACATTGAAAAACACCAACAAATTCGACAACAACCTCAACATTTAAAAACTACAGCAACCTCAACATTGAAAAACACCAACAAATTCAACAACAACCTCAAAATTGAAAAACAACAACAACCTCAAAATTGAAAAACACCATCAAATTCAACAACAACCTCAGCATTGAAAAACACCAACAAATTCAACAACAACCTCAACATTGAAAAACAACCGCAACCTCAACATTGAAAAACACCAACAAATTCAACAACAACCTCAACATAGAAAAACAACAACAACCTCAACATTGAAAAACACCAACAAATTCAACAACAACCTCAACATGGAAAAACACCAACAAATTCAACAACAACCTCAACAATGAAAAACAACAACAACCTCAACATTAAAAACACCCACAAATTCAACAACCTCAACATTGAAAAACACCAACAAATTCAACAACAACCTCAAAATTGAAAAACAACAACAACCTCAACATTGAAAAACACCAACAAATTAAACAACAACCTCAGCACTGAAAAACACCAACAACCTCAACATTGAAAAACACCAACAAATTCAACAACAACCTCAAAATTGAAAAACAACAACAACCTCAACATTGAAAAACACCAACAAATTCAACAACAACCTCAACATTGAAAAACACCAACAAATTCAACAACAACCTCAAAATTGAAAAACAACAACAACCTCAACATTGAAAAACAACAACAACCTCAACATTGAAAAACACCAACAAATTCAACAACAACCTCAACATTGAAAAACACCAACAAATTCAACAACAACCTCAACATTGAAAAACAACAACAACCTCAACATTGAAAAACACCAACAAATTCAACAACAACCTCAACATTGAAAAACAACAACAACCTCAACATTGAAAAACACCAACAAATTCCACAACAACTTCAACATTGAAAAACACCAACAAATTCAACAACAACCTCAACATTGAAAAACACCAACAAATTCAACAACAACCTCAACATTGAAAAACAACAACAAATTCAACAACAACCTCAACATTGAAAAACAACAACAACCTCAACATTGAAAAACACCAACAAATTCAACAACAACCTCAACATTGAAAAACACCAACAAATTCAACAACAACTTCAACATTGAAATACACCAACAGATTCAAAAACAACCTCGACATTGAAAAACACCAACAAATTCAACATCCTCAACATTGAAAAACTACAACAACCTCAACATTGAAAAACACCAACAAATTCAACAACAACCTCAACATCTGAAAACAACAGCAACCTCAACATTGAAAAAAACCAACAAATTCAAGAACAACCTCAACATTGAAAAACATCAACAAATTCAACAACAACCTCAACATTGAAAAACAATAACAACCTCAACATTGAAAAACACCAACAAATTCAACAACGACCACAACATTGAAAAACAACAAGAACCTCAACATTGAAAAACACCAACAAATTCAACAACAACCTCAACATTGAAAAACACCAACAAATTCAACAACAACCTCAAAATTGAAAAACAACAACAACCTCAACATTGAAAAACACCAACAAATTCAACAACAACCTCAACATTTAAAAACTACAACAACCTCAACATTGAAAAACACCAACAAATTCAACAACAACCTCAAAATTGAAAAACAACAATAACCTCAAAATTGAAAAACACCAGAAAATTCAACAACAACCTCAACATTGAAAATCACCAACAAATTCAACAACAACCTCAATATTGAAAAACAACCACAACCTCAACATTGAAAAACACCAACAAATTCAACAACAACCTCAACATTGAAAAACACCAACAAATTCAACAACAACCTCAACAATGAAAAACAACAACAACCTCAACATTGAAAAACACCAACAAATTCAACAACAATCTCAACATTGAAAAACAACAACAAATTCAACAACAACCTCAAAATTGAAATACACCAACAATTCAACAACAACATCAACATTGAAAAACACCAACAAATTCAACAACAACCTCAACATTGAAAAACAACAAGTACCTCAAAATTGAAAAACACCAACAAATTCAACAACAACCTCAACATTGAAAAAGATCAACAACCTCAACATTGAAAAACACCAACAAATTCAACAACAACCTCAACATTTAAAAACACCAACAAATTCAACAAACACCTTAACATTGAAAAACAACAACAACCTCAACATTGAAAAACAGCAACAACCTCAACACTGAAAAACACCAACAAATTGAACAACAACCTCAACATTGATAAACAACAACAACCTCAACATGGAAAAACACCAACAAATTCAACAACAACCTCAACATTGAAAAACACCAACAAATTCAACAACAACCTCAACATTGAAAAATAAAAACAACCTCAACGTTGAAAAACACCAACAAGTTCAACAAAAACCTAAACATTGCAAAACAACAACAACCTCAACATTGAAAAACACCAACAATTTCAACAACAACTTCAACATTGAAAAACACCAACAAATTCAAAAACAACCTCGACTTTGAAAAACACCAACAAATTCAACAACAACCTCAACATTGAAAAACAACAACAACCTCAACATTGAAAAACACCAAAAAATTCAACAACAACCTCAACATTGAAAAATAACAACAACCTCAACATTGAAAAACACCAACAAATTCAACAAAAACCTCAACATTTAAAATCACCAACAAATTCAACAACAACCTCAACATTGAAAAACAACACCAACCTCAACATTGAAAAAGACAGAAAAATTCAACAACAACCTCAACATTGAAAAATAACAACAACCTCAACATTGAAAAACACCAACAAATTCAACAACAACCTCAACATTGAAAAACACCGACAAATTCAACAACAACCTCAACATGGAAAAACAACAACAACCTCAACATCGTAAAACACCAACAAATTCAACAACAACCTCAACACTGAAAAACACCAACAAATTCAACAGCAACCCCAACATTGAAAAACAACAACAAGCTCAACGTAGAAAAACACCAACAAATTCAACAACAACCTCAACATTGAAAAACAACAACAACCTCAACATTGAAAAACTGCAACAAATTCAACAACAATTTCAACATGGAAAAACAGCAACAAATTCAACAACAACCTCGACATTGAAAAACACCAACAAATTCAACAACAACCTCAACATTGAAAAACAACAGCAACCTCAACAATGAAAAACACAAAAAATTCAACAACAACCTCAACATTGATAAATAACAACAACCTCAACATTGAAAACCACCAACAAATTCAACAACAACCTCAACATTGAAAAACACCAACAAATTCAACAACAACCTCAACATTGAAAAACAACAACAAATCCAACAACAACCTCGACTTTGAAAAACACCAACAAATTCAACAACAACCTCAACATTGAAAAACTACTACAACCTCAACATTGAAAAACACCAACAAATTCAACAACAACTTCAACATTGAAAAACAACAACAACCTCAACATTGAAAAACACCAACAAATTCAAAAACAACCTCAGCATTGAAAAACAACAACAACCTCAACATTGAAAAACACCAACAAATTCAACAACAACCTCAACATTGAAAAACAACAACAACCTCAACATTCAAAAACACCAACAAATTCAACAACAACCGCAACATTGAAAAACACCAACAAATTCAACAACAACCTCAAAATTGAAAAACAACAACAACCTCAACTTTGAAAAACACCAACAAATTCAACAACAACCTCAACATTGAAAAACACCAACAACCTCAACATTGAAAAACAGCAACAAATTCAACAACAACCTCAAAATTGAAAAACAGCAACAACCTCAACATTGAAAAACACCAACAAATTCAACAACAACCTCAGCATTGAAAAACACCAACAAATTCAACAACAACCTCAAAATTGAAATACAACAACAACCTCAACATTGAAAAACACCAACAAATTCAACAACAACCTCAACATTGAAAAACAACAACAATCTCAACTTTGAAAAACACCAACAAATTCAACAACAACCTCAACATTGAAAAACACCAACAAATTCAACAACAACCTCAACATTGAAAAACAACAACAACCTCAACATTGAAAAACACCAACAAATTCCACAACAACTTCAACATTGAAAAACACCAACAAATTTAAAAACAACCTCAACATTGAAAAACACCAACAAATTCAACAACCTCAACATTTAAAAACACCAACAAATTCAACAACAACCTCAACATTGAAAAACAACAACAACCTCAACATTGAAAAACACCAACAAATTCAACAACAACCTCAACATTGAACAACACCAACAAATTCAACAACAACTTCAACATTGAAATACACCAACAGATTCAAAAGCAACCTCGACATTGAAAAACACCAACAAATTCAACAATCTCAACATTGAAAAACGACAACAACCTCAACATTGAAAAACACCAACAAATTCAACAACAACCTCAACATCTAAAAACAACAACAACCTCAACATTGAAAAAAACCAACAAATTCAACAACAACCTCGACATTGAAAAACATCAACAAATTCAACAACAACCTCAACATTGAAAAACAATAACAACCTCAACATTGAAAAACACCAACAAATTCAACAACGACCACAACATTGAAAAACAATAACAACCTCAACATTGAAAAACACCAACAAATTCAACAACCTCAACTTAGAAAAACACCAACAAATTCAACAACAACCTCAAAATTGAAAAACAACAACAACCTCAACATTGAAAAACACCAACAAATTCGACAACAACCTCAACATTTAAAAACTACAGCAACCTCAACATTGAAAAACACCAACAAATTCAACAACAACCTCAAAATTGAAAAACAACAACAACCTCAAAATTGAAAAACACCATCAAATTCAACAACAACCTCAGTTTTGAAAAACACCAACAAATTCAACAACAACCTCAACATTGAAAAACAACCGCAACCTCAACATTGAAAAACACCAACAAATTCAACAACAACCTCAACATAGAAAAACAACAACAACCTCAACATTGAAAAACACCAACAAATTCAACAACAACCTCAACATGGAAAAACACCAACAAATTCAACAACAACCTCAACAATGAAAAACAACAACAACCTCAACATTAAAAACACCCACAAATTCAACAACCTCAACATTGAAAAACACCAACAAATTCAACAACAACCTCAAAATTGAAAAACAACAACAACCTCAACATTGAAAAACACCAACAAATTAAACAACAACCTCAGCATTGAAAAACACCAACAACCTCAACATTGAAAAACACCAACAAATTCAACAACAACCTCAAAATTGAAAAACAACAACAACCTCAACATTGAAAAACACCAACAAATTCAACAACAACCTCAACATTGAAAAACACCAACAAATTCAACAACAACCTCAATATTGAAAAATAACTACAACCTCAACATTGAAAAACAACAACAACCTCAACATTGAAAAACACCAACAAATTCAACAACAACCTCAACATTGAAAAACACCAACAAATTCAACAACAACCTCAACATTGAAAAACAACAACAACCTCAACATTGAAAAACACCAACAAATTCAACAACAACCTTAACATTGAAAAACACCAACAAATTCAACAACAACTTCAACATTGAAATACACCAACAGATTCAAAAACAACCTCGACATTGAAAAACACCAACAAATTCAACAACCTCAACATTGAAAAACTACAACAACCTCAACATTGAAAAACACCAACAAATTCAACAACAACCTCAACATCTGAAAACAACAGCAACCTCAACATTGAAAAAAACCAACAAATTCAAGAACAACCTCAACATTGAAAAACATCAACAAATTCAACAACAACCTCAACATTGAAAAACAATAACAACCTCAACATTGAAAAACACCAACAAATTCAACAACGACCACAACATTGAAAAACAACAAGAACCTCAACATTGAAAAACACCAACAAATTCAACAACAACCTCAACATTGAAAAACACCAACAAATTCAACAACAACCTCAAAATTGAAAAACAACAACAACCTCAACATTGAAAAACACCAACAAATTCAACAACAACCTCAACATTTAAAAACTACAACAACCTCAACATTGAAAAACACCAACAAATTCAACAACAACCTCAAAATTGAAAAACAACAATAACCTCAAAATTGAAAAACACCAGAAAATTCAACAACAACCTCAACATTGAAAATCACCAACAAATTCAACAACAACCTCAACATTGAAAAACAACCACAACCTCAACATTGAAAAACACCAACAAATTCAACAACAACCTCAACATTGAAAAACACCAACAAATTCAACAACAACCTCAACAATGAAAAACAACAACAACCTCAACATTGAAAAACACCAACAAATTCAACAACAATCTCAACATTGAAAAACAACAACAAATTCAACAACAACCTCAAAATTGAAATACACCAACAATTCAACAACAACATCAACATTGAAAAACACCAACAAATTCAACAACAACCTCAACATTGAAAAACAACAAGTACCTCAAAATTGAAAAACACCAACAAATTCAACAACAACCTCAACATTGAAAAAGATCAACAACCTCAAGATTGAAAAACACCAACAAATTCAACAACAACCTCAACATTTAAAAACACCAACAAATTCAACAAACACCTTAACATTGAAAAACAACAACAACCTCAACATTGAAAAACAGCAACAACCTCAACACTGAAAAACACCAACAAATTGAACAACAACCTCAACATTGATAAACAACAACAACCTCAACATGGAAAAACACCAACAAATTCAACAACAACCTCAACATTGAAAAACACCATCAAATTCAACAACAACCTCAGTTTTGAAAAACACCAACAAATTCAACAACAACCTCAACATTGAAAAACAACCGCAACCTCAACATTGAAAAACACCAACAAATTCAACAACAACCTCAACATAGAAAAACAACAACAACCTCAACATTGAAAAACACCAACAAATTCAACAACAACCTCAACATGGAAAAACACCAACAAATTCAACAACAACCTCAACAATGAAAAACAACAACAACCTCAACATTAAAAACACCCACAAATTCAACAACCTCAACATTGAAAAACACCAACAAATTCAACAACAACCTCAAAATTGAAAAACAACAACAACCTCAACATTGAAAAACACCAACAAGTTAAACAACAACCTCAGCATTGAAAAACACCAACAACCTCAACATTGAAAAACACCAACAAATTCAACAACAACCTCAAAATTGAAAAACAACAACAACCTCAACATTGAAAAACACCAACAAATTCAACAACAACCTCAACATTGAAAAACACCAACAAATTCAACAACAACCTCAAAATTGAAAAACAACAACAACCTCAACATTGAAAAACAACAACAACCTCAACATTGAAAAACACCAACAAATTCAACAACAACCTCAACATTGAAAAACACCAACAAATTCAACAACAACCTCAACATTGAAAAACAACAACAACCTCAACATTGAAAAACACCAACAAATTCAACAACAACCTCAACATTGAAAAACACCAACAAATTCAACAACAACTTCAACATTGAAATACACCAACAGATTCAAAAACAACCTCGACATTGAAAAACACCAACAAATTCAACAACCTCAACATTGAAAAACTACAACAACCTCAACATTGAAAAACAACAACAAATCCAACAACAACCTCGACTTTGAAAAACACCAACAAATTCAACAACAACCTCAACATTGAAAAACTACTACAACCTCAACATTGAAAAACACCAACAAATTCAACAACAACTTCAACATTGAAAAACAACAACAACCTCAACATTGAAAAACACCAACAAATTCAAAAACAACCTCAGCATTGAAAAACAACAACAACCTCAACATTGAAAAACACCAACAAATTCAACAACAACCTCAACATTGAAAAACAACAACAACCTCAACATTCAAAAACACCAACAAATTCAACAACAACCGCAACATTGAAAAACACCAACAAATTCAACAACAACCTCAAAATTGAAAAACAACAACAACCTCAACTTTGAAAAACACCAACAAATTCAACAACAACCTCAACATTGAAAAACACCAACAACCTCAACATTGAAAAACAGCAACAAATTCAACAACAACCTCAAAATTGAAAAACAGCAACAACCTCAACATTGAAAAACACCAACAAATTCAACAACAACCTCAGCATTGAAAAACACCAACAAATTCAACAACAACCTCAAAATTGAAATACAACAACAACCTCAACATTGAAAAACACCAACAAATTCAACAACAACCTCAACATTGAAAAACAACAACAATCTCAACTTTGAAAAACACCAACAAATTCAACAACAACCTCAACATTGAAAAACACCAACAAATTCAACAACAACCTCAACATTGAAAAACAACAACAACCTCAACATTGAAAAACACCAACAAATTCCACAACAACTTCAACATTGAAAAACACCAACAAATTTAAAAACAACCTCAACATTGAAAAACACCAACAAATTCAACAACCTCAACATTTAAAAACACCAACAAATTCAACAACAACCTCAACATTGAAAAACAACAACAACCTCAACATTGAAAAACACCAACAAATTCAACAACAACCTCAACATTGAACAACACCAACAAATTCAACAACAACTTCAACATTGAAATACACCAACAGATTCAAAAGCAACCTCGACATTGAAAAACACCAACAAATTCAACAATCTCAACATTGAAAAACGACAACAACCTCAACATTGAAAAACACCAACAAATTCAACAACAACCTCAACATCTAAAAACAACAACAACCTCAACATTGAAAAAAACCAACAAATTCAACAACAACCTCTACATTGAAAAACATCAACAAATTCAACAACAACCTCAACATTGAAAAACAATAACAACCTCAACATTGAAAAACACCAACAAATTCAACAACGACCACAACATTGAAAAACAATAACAACCTCAACATTGAAAAACACCAACAAATTCAACAACCTCAACTTAGAAAAACACCAACAAATTCAACAACAACCTCAAAATTGAAAAACAACAACAACCTCAACATTGAAAAACACCAACAAATTCGACAACAACCTCAACATTTAAAAACTACAGCAACCTCAACATTGAAAAACACCAACAAATTCAACAACAACCTCAAAATTGAAAAACAACAACAACCTCAAAATTGAAAAACACCATCAAATTCAACAACAACCTCAGTTTTGAAAAACACCAACAAATTCAACAACAACCTCAACATTGAAAAACAACCGCAACCTCAACATTGAAAAACACCAACAAATTCAACAACAACCTCAACATAGAAAAACAACAACAACCTCAACATTGAAAAACACCAACAAATTCAACAACAACCTCAACATGGAAAAACACCAACAAATTCAACAACAACCTCAACAATGAAAAACAACAACAACCTCAACATTAAAAACACCCACAAATTCAACAACCTCAACATTGAAAAACACCAACAAATTCAACAACAACCTCAAAATTGAAAAACAACAACAACCTCAACATTGAAAAACACCAACAAATTAAACAACAACCTCAGCATTGAAAAACACCAACAACCTCAACATTGAAAAACACCAACAAATTCAACAACAACCTCAAAATTGAAAAACAACAACAACCTCAACATTGAAAAACACCAACAAATTCAACAACAACCTCAACATTGAAAAACACCAACAAATTCAACAACAACCTCAATATTGAAAAATAACTACAACCTCAACATTGAAAAACAACAACAACCTCAACATTGAAAAACACCAACAAATTCAACAACAACCTCAACATTGAAAAACACCAACAAATTCAACAACAACCTCAACATTGAAAAACAACAACAACCTCAACATTGAAAAACACCAACAAATTCAACAACAACCTTAACATTGAAAAACACCAACAAATTCAACAACAACTTCAACATTGAAATACACCAACAGATTCAAAAACAACCTCGACATTGAAAAACACCAACAAATTCAACAACCTCAACATTGAAAAACTACAACAACCTCAACATTGAAAAACACCAACAAATTCAACAACAACCTCAACATCTGAAAACAACAGCAACCTCAACATTGAAAAAAACCAACAAATTCAAGAACAACCTCAACATTGAAAAACATCAACAAATTCAACAACAACCTCAACATTGAAAAACAATAACAACCTCAACATTGAAAAACACCAACAAATTCAACAACGACCACAACATTGAAAAACAACAAGAACCTCAACATTGAAAAACACCAACAAATTCAACAACAACCTCAACATTGAAAAACACCAACAAATTCAACAACAACCTCAAAATTGAAAAACAACAACAACCTCAACATTGAAAAACACCAACAAATTCAACAACAACCTCAACATTTAAAAACTACAACAACCTCAACATTGAAAAACACCAACAAATTCAACAACAACCTCAAAATTGAAAAACAACAATAACCTCAAAATTGAAAAACACCAGAAAATTCAACAACAACCTCAACATTGAAAATCACCAACAAATTCAACAACAACCTCAACATTGAAAAACAACCACAACCTCAACATTGAAAAACACCAACAAATTCAACAACAACCTCAACATTGAAAAACACCAACAAATTCAACAACAACCTCAACAATGAAAAACAACAACAACCTCAACATTGAAAAACACCAACAAATTCAACAACAATCTCAACATTGAAAAACAACAACAAATTCAACAACAACCTCAAAATTGAAATACACCAACAATTCAACAACAACATCAACATTGAAAAACACCAACAAATTCAACAACAACCTCAACATTGAAAAACAACAAGTACCTCAAAATTGAAAAACACCAACAAATTCAACAACAACCTCAACATTGAAAAAGATCAACAACCTCAAGATTGAAAAACACCAACAAATTCAACAACAACCTCAACATTTAAAAACACCAACAAATTCAACAAACACCTTAACATTGAAAAACAACAACAACCTCAACATTGAAAAACAGCAACAACCTCAACACTGAAAAACACCAACAAATTGAACAACAACCTCAACATTGATAAACAACAACAACCTCAACATGGAAAAACACCAACAAATTCAACAACAACCTCAACATTGAAAAACACCATCAAATTCAACAACAACCTCAGTTTTGAAAAACACCAACAAATTCAACAACAACCTCAACATTGAAAAACAACCGCAACCTCAACATTGAAAAACACCAACAAATTCAACAACAACCTCAACATAGAAAAACAACAACAACCTCAACATTGAAAAACACCAACAAATTCAACAACAACCTCAACATGGAAAAACACCAACAAATTCAACAACAACCTCAACAATGAAAAACAACAACAACCTCAACATTAAAAACACCCACAAATTCAACAACCTCAACATTGAAAAACACCAACAAATTCAACAACAACCTCAAAATTGAAAAACAACAACAACCTCAACATTGAAAAACACCAACAAATTAAACAACAACCTCAGCATTGAAAAACACCAACAACCTCAACATTGAAAAACACCAACAAATTCAACAACAACCTCAAAATTGAAAAACAACAACAACCTCAACATTGAAAAACACCAACAAATTCAACAACAACCTCAACATTGAAAAACACCAACAAATTCAACAACAACCTCAAAATTGAAAAACAACAACAACCTCAACATTGAAAAACAACAACAACCTCAACATTGAAAAACACCAACAAATTCAACAACAACCTCAACATTGAAAAACACCAACAAATTCAACAACAACCTCAACATTGAAAAACAACAACAACCTCAACATTGAAAAACACCAACAAATTCAACAACAACCTCAACATTGAAAAACACCAACAAATTCAACAACAACTTCAACATTGAAATACACCAACAGATTCAAAAACAACCTCGACATTGAAAAACATCAACAAATTCAACAACCTCAACATTGAAAAACTACAACAACCTCAACATTGAAAAACACCAACAAATTCAACAACAACCTCAACATCTGAAAACAACAGCAACCTCAACATTGAAAAAAACCAACAAATTCAAGAACAACCTCAACATTGAAAAACATCAACAAATTCAACAACAACCTCAACATTGAAAAACAATAACAACCTCAACATTGAAAAACACCAACAAATTCAACAACGACCACAACATTGAAAAACAACAAGAACCTCAACATTGAAAAACACCAACAAATTCAACAACAACCTCAACATTGAAAAACACCAACAAATTCAACAACAACCTCAAAATTGAAAAACAACAACAACCTCAACATTGAAAAACACCAACAAATTCAACAACAACCTCAACATTTAAAAACTACAACAACCTCAACATTGAAAAACACCAACAAATTCAACAACAACCTCAAAATTGAAAAACAACAATAACCTCAAAATTGAAAAACACCAGAAAATTCAACAACAACCTCAACATTGAAAATCACCAACAAATTCAACAACAACCTCAACATTGAAAAACAACCACAACCTCAACATTGAAAAACACCAACAAATTCAACAACAACCTCAACATTGAAAAACACCAACAAATTCAACAACAACCTCAACAATGAAAAACAACAACAACCTCAACATTGAAAAACACCAACAAATTCAACAACAATCTCAACATTGAAAAACAACAACAAATTCAACAACAACCTCAAAATTGAAATACACCAACAATTCAACAACAACATCAACATTGAAAAACACCAACAAATTCAACAACAACCTCAACATTGAAAAACAACAAGTACCTCAAAATTGAAAAACACCAACAAATTCAACAACAACCTCAACATTGAAAAAGATCAACAACCTCAAGATTGAAAAACACCAACAAATTCAACAACAACCTCAACATTTAAAAACACCAACAAATTCAACAAACACCTTAACATTGAAAAACAACAACAACCTCAACATTGAAAAACAGCAACAACCTCAACACTGAAAAACACCAACAAATTGAACAACAACCTCAACATTGATAAACAACAACAACCTCAACATGGAAAAACACCAACAAATTCAACAACAACCTCAACATTGAAAAACACCAACAAATTCAACAACAACCTCAACATTGAAAAATAAAAACAACCTCGACTTTGAAAAACACCAACAAATTCAACAACAACCTCAACATTGAAAAACAACAACAACCTCAACATTGAAAAACACCAAAAAATTCAACAACAACCTCAACATTGAAAAATAACAACAACCTCAACGTTGAAAAACACCAACAAATTCAACAAAAACCTCAACATTTAAAAACACCAACAAATTCAACAACAACCTCAACATTGAAAAACAACACCAACCTCAACATTGAAAAAGACAGAAAAATTCAACAACAACCTCAACATTGAAAAACACCAGCAATTCAACAACAACATCAACATTGAAAAACACCAACAAATTCAACAACAACCTCAACATCTAAAAACAACAACAACCTCAACATTGAAAAAAACCAACAAATTCAAGAACAACCTCAACATTGAAAAACATCAACAAATTCAACAACAACCTCAACATTGAAAAACAATAACAACCTCAACATTGAAAAACACCAACAAATTCAACAACGACCACAACATTGAAAAACAACAACAACCTCAACATTGAAAAACACCAACAAATTCAACAACAACCTCAACATTGAAAAACACCAACAAATTGAACAACAACCTCAAAATTGAAAAACAACAACAACCTCAACATTGAAAAACACCAACAAATTCAACAACAACCTCAACATTTAAAAACTACAACAACCTCAACATTGAAAACACCAACACATTCAACAACAACCTCAAAATTGAAAAACAACAGCAACCTCAACATTGAAAAACACCAACAAATTCAACAACAACCTCAACATTGAAAAACACCAACAAATTCAACAACAACCTCAACATTGAAAAACAACAACATCCTCAACATTGTAAAACAACAACAAATTCAACAACAACCTCAACATTGAAAATCAACAACAACCTCAACATTGAAAAACACCAACAAATTCAACAAAAACCTCAAAATTGAAAAACAACAACAACTTTAACATTGAAAAACACCAACAAATTCAACAACAACCTCAACATTGAAAAACTTCAACAACCTCAACATTGAAAAACACCAACAAATTCAACAAAAACCTCAAAATTGAAAAACAACAACAACCTCAAAATTGAAAAACACCAACAAATTCAACAACAACCTCAACATTGAAAAACACCAACAAATTCAACAACAACCTCAATATTGAAAAACAACAACTACCTCAACATTTAAAAACACCAACAAATTCAACAACAACCTCAACATTGAAAAACAACAACAACCTCAACATTGAAAAACACCAACAAATTCCACAACAACTTCAACATTGAAAAACACCAACAAATTCAACAACAACCTCAACATTCAAAAACACCAACAAATTCAACAACAACCTCATCATTTAAAAACACCAACAAATTCAACAACAACCTCAACATTGAAAAACAACAACAACCTCAACATTGAAAAACACCAACAAATTCAACAACAACCTCAACATTGAAAAACAAAAACAACCTCAACGTTGAAAAACACCAACAAATTCAACAACATCCTCAACATTGTAAAACAGCAACAACCTCAACATTGAAAAACACCAACAATTTCAACAACAACTTCAACATTGAAAAACACCAAAAAATTCAACAACAACTTCGACATTGAAAAACACGAACAAATTCAACAACAACCTCAACATTGAAAAACACCAACAACCTCAACATTGAAAAACACCAACAAATTAGCAACAACTTCAACATTGAAAAACACCAAAAAATTCAACAACTTCGACATTGAAAAACACCAACAAATTCAACAACAACCTCAACATTGAAAAACACCAACAAATTCAACAACAACCTCAATATTGAAAAATAACTACAACCTCAACATAGAGAAACTCCAACAAATTCAACAAGAACCTCAACATTGAAAAACACCGACAAATTCAACAACAACCTCAACATTGAAAAACACCAACAACCTCAACATTGAAAAACAGCAACAAATTCAACAACAACCTCAAAATTGAAAAACAACAACAACCTCAACATTGAAAAACACCAACAAATTCAACAACAACCTCAGCATTGAAAAACACCAACAAATTCAACAACAACCTCAAAATTGAAATACAACAACAACCTCAACATTGAAAAACACCAACAAATTCAACAACAACCTCAACATTGAAAAACAACAACAATCTCAACTTTGAAAAACACCAACAAATTCAACAACAACCTCAACATTGAAAAACACCAACAAATTCAACAACAACCTCAACATTGAAAAACAACAACATCCTCAACATTGAAAAACACCAACAAATTCCACAACAACTTCAACATTGAAAAACACCAACAAATTGAAAAACAACCTCAACATTGAAAAACACCAACAAATTCAACAACCTCAACATTTAAAAACACCAACAAATTCAACAACAACCTCAACATTGAAAAACAACAACAACCTCAACATTGAAAAACACCAACAAATTCAACAACAACCTCAACATTGAACAACACCAACAAATTCAACAACAACTTCAACATTGAAATACACCAACAGATTCAAAAACAACCTCGACATTGAAAAACACCAACAAATTCAACAATCTCAACATTGAAAAACGACAACAACCTCAACATTGAAAAACACCAACAAATTCAACAACAACCTCAACATCTAAAAACAACAACAACCTCAACATTGAAAAAAACCAACAAATTCAACAACAACCTCTACATTGAAAAACATCAACAAATTCAACAACAACCTCAACATTGAAAAACAATAACAACCTCAACATTGAAAAACACCAACAAATTCAACAACGACCACAACATTGAAAAACAGCAACAACCTCAACATTGAAAAACACCAACAAATTAGCAACAACTTCAACATTGAAAAACACCAAAAAATTCAACAACTTCGACATTGAAAAACACCAACAAATTCAACAACAACCTCAACATTGAAAAACACCAACAAATTCAACAACAACCTCAATATTGAAAAATAACTACAACCTCAACATAGAGAAACACCAACAAATTCAACAACAACCTCAACATTGAAAAACACCGACAAATTCAACAACAACCTCAACATTGAAAAACACCAACAACCTCAACATTGAAAAACAGCAACAAATTCAACAACAACCTCAAAATTGAAAAACAACAACAACCTCAACATTGAAAAACACCAACAAATTCAACAACAACCTCAGCATTGAAAAACACCAACAAATTCAACAACAACCTCAAAATTGAAATACAACAACAACCTCAACATTGAAAAACACCAACAAATTCAACAACAACCTCAACATTGAAAAACAACAACAATCTCAACTTTGAAAAACACCAACAAATTCAACAACAACCTCAACATTGAAAAACACCAACAAATTCAACAACAACCTCAACATTGAAAAACAACAACAACCTCAACATTGAAAAACACCAACAAATTCCACAACAACTTCAACATTGAAAAACACCAACAAATTGAAAAACAACCTCAACATTGAAAAACACCAATAAATTCAAAAACCTCAACATTTAAAAACACCAAACAATTTCAACAACAACCTCAACATTGAAAAACAACAACAACCTCAACATTGAAAAACACCAACAAATTCAACAACAACCTCAACATTGAACAACACCAACAAATTCAACAACAACTTCAACATCGAAATACACCAACAGATTCAAAAACAACCTCGACATTGAAAAACACCAACAAATTCAACAATCTCAACATTGAAAAACGACAACAACCTCAACATTGAAAAACACCAGCAAATTCAACAACAACCTCAACATCTAAAAACAACAACAACCTCAACATTGGAAAAAACCAACAAATTCAACAACAACCTCTACATTGAAAAACATCAACAAATTCAACAACAACCTCAACATTGAAAAACAATAACAACCTCAACATTGAAAAACACCAACAAATTCAACAACGACCACAACATTGAAAAACAATAACAACCTCAACATTGAAAAACACCAACAAATTCAACAACCTCAACTTAGAAAAACACCAACAAATTCAACAACAACCTCAAAATTGAAAAACAACAACAACCTCAACATTGAAAAACACCAACAAATTCGACAACAACCTCAACATTTAAAAACTACAGCAACCTCAACATTGAAAAACACCAACAAATTCAACAACAACCTCAAAATTGAAAAACAACAACAACCTCAAAATTGAAAAACACCATCAAATTCAACAACAACCTCAGCATTGAAAAACACAAACAAATTCAACAACAACCTCAACATTGAAAAACAACCGCAACCTCAACATTGAAAAACACCAACAAATTCAACAACAACCTCAACATAGAAAAACAACAACAACCTCAACATTGAAAAACATCAACAAATTCAACAACAACCTCAACATGGAAAAACACCAACAAATTCAACAACAACCTCAACAATGAAAAACAACAACAACCTCAACATTGAAAAACACCAACAAATTCAACAACAACCTCAACATTGAAAAACAACAACAAATTCAACAACAACCTCAAAATTGAAAAACACCAGCAATTCAACAACAACATCAACATTGAAAAACACCAACAAATTCAACAACAACCTCAACATCTAAAAACAACAACAACCTCAACATTGAAAAAAACCAACAAATTCAAGAACAACCTCAACATTGAAAAACATCAACAAATTCAAAAACAACCTCAACATTGAAAAACAATAACAACCTCAACATTGAAAAACACCAAAAAATTCAACAACGACCACAACATTGAAAAACAACAACAACCTCAACATTGAAAAACACCAACAAATTCAACAACAACCTCAACATTGAAAAACACCAACAAATTCAACAACAACCTCAAAATTGAAAAACAACAACAACCTCAACATTGAAAAACACCAACAAATTCAACAACAACCTCAACATTTAAAAACTACAACAACCTCAAAATTGAAAAACACCAACACATTCAACAACAACCTCAAAATTGAAAAACACCAACAAATTAGCAACAACTTCAACATTGAAAAACACCAAAAAATTCAACAACTTCGACATTGAAAAACACCAACAAATTCAACAACAACCTCAACATTGAAAAACACCAACAAATTCAACAACAACCTCAACATTGAAAAACAACAACATCCTCAACATTGTAAAACAACAACAAATTCAACAACAACCTCAACATTGAAAATCAACAACAACCTCAACATTGAAAAACACCAACAAATTCAACAAAAACCTCAAAATTGAAAAACAACAACAACTTTAACATTGAAAAACACCAACAAATTCAACAACAACCTCAACATTGAAAAACTTCAACAACCTCAACATTGAAAAACACCAACAAATTCAACAAAAACCTCAAAATTGAAAAACAACAACAACCTCAAAATTGAAAAACACCAACAAATTCAACAACAACCTCAACATTGAAAAACACCAACAAATTCAACAACAACCTCAATATTGAAAAACAACAACTACCTCAACATTGAAAAACACCAACAAATTCAACAACAACCTCAACATTGAAAAACAACAACAACCTCAACATTGAAAAACACCAACAAATTCCACAACAACCTCAACATTGAAAAACAAAAACAACCTCAACGTTGAAAAACACCAACAAATTCAACAACATCCTCAACATTGTAAAACAGCAACAACCTCAACATTGAAAAACACCAACAATTTCAACAACAACTTCAACATTGAAAAACACCAAAAAATTCAACAACAACTTCGACATTGAAAAACACGAACAAATTCAACAACAACCTCAACATTGAAAAACACCAACAACCTCAACATTGAAAAACACCAACAAATTAGCAACAACTTCAACATTGAAAAACACCAAAAAATTCAACAACTTCGACATTGAAAAACACCAACAAATTCAACAACAACCTCAACATTGAAAAACACCAACAAATTCAACAACAACCTCAATATTGAAAAATAACTACAACCTCAACATAGAGAAACTCCAACAAATTCAACAAGAACCTCAACATTGAAAAACACCGACAAATTCAACAACAACCTCAACATTGAAAAACACCAACAACCTCAACATTGAAAAACAGCAACAAATTCAACAACAACCTCAAAATTGAAAAACAACAACAACCTCAACATTGAAAAACACCAACAAATTCAACAACAACCTCAGCATTGAAAAACACCAACAAATTCAACAACAACCTCAAAATTGAAATACAACAACAACCTCAACATTGAAAAACACCAACAAATTCAACAACAACCTCAACATTGAAAAACAACAACAATCTCAACTTTGAAAAACACCAACAAATTCAACAACAACCTCAACATTGAAAAACACCAACAAATTCAACAACAACCTCAACATTGAAAAACAACAACATCCTCAACATTGAAAAACACCAACAAATTCCACAACAACTTCAACATTGAAAAACACCAACAAATTGAAAAACAACCTCAACATTGAAAAACACCAACAAATTCAACAACCTCAACATTTAAAAACACCAACAAATTCAACAACAACCTCAACATTGAAAAACAACAACAACCTCAACATTGAAAAACACCAACAAATTCAACAACAACCTCAACATTGGACAACACCAACAAATTCAACAACAACTTCAACATTGAAATACACCAACAGATTCAAAAACAACCTCGACATTGAAAAACACCAACAAATTCAACAATCTCAACATTGAAAAACGACAACAACCTCAACATTGAAAAACACCAACAAATTCAACAACAACCTCAACATCTAAAAACAACAACAACCTCAACATTGAAAAAAACCAACAAATTCAACAACAACCTCTACATTGAAAAACATCAACAAATTCAACAACAACCTCAACATTGAAAAACAATAACAACCTCAACATTGAAAAACACCAACAAATTCAACAACGACCACAACATTGAAAAACAGCAACAACCTCAACATTGAAAAACACCAACAAATTAGCAACAACTTCAACATTGAAAAACACCAAAAAATTCAACAACTTCGACATTGAAAAACACCAACAAATTCAACAACAACCTCAACATTGAAAAACACCAACAAATTCAACAACAACCTCAATATTGAAAAATAACTACAACCTCAACATAGAGAAACAGCAACAAATTCAACAACAACCTCAACATTGAAAAACACCGACAAATTCAACAACAACCTCAACATTGAAAAACACCAACAACCTCAACATTGAAAAACAGCAACAAATTCAACAACAACCTCAAAATTGAAAAACAACAACAACCTCAACATTGAAAAACACCAACAAATTCAACAACAACCTCAGCATTGAAAAACACCAACAAATTCAACAACAACCTCAAAATTGAAATACAACAACAACCTCAACATTGAAAAACACCAACAAATTCAACAACAACCTCAACATTGAAAAACAACAACAATCTCAACTTTGAAAAACACCAACAAATTCAACAACAACCTCAACATTGAAAAACACCAACAAATTCAACAACAACCTCAACATTGAAAAACAACAACAACCTCAACATTGAAAAACACCAACAAATTCCACAACAACTTCAACATTGAAAAACACCAACAAATTGAAAAACAACCTCAACATTGAAAAACACCAATAAATTCAAAAACCTCAACATTTAAAAACACCAAACAATTTCAACAACAACCTCAACATTGAAAAACAACAACAACCTCAACATTGAAAAACACCAACAAATTCAACAACAACCTCAACATTGAACAACACCAACAAATTCAACAACAACTTCAACATCGAAATACACCAACAGATTCAAAAACAACCTCGACATTGAAAAACACCAACAAATTCAACAATCTCAACATTGAAAAACGACAACAACCTCAACATTGAAAAACACCAGCAAATTCAACAACAACCTCAACATCTAAAAACAACAACAACCTCAACATTGGAAAAAACCAACAAATTCAACAACAACCTCTACATTGAAAAACATCAACAAATTCAACAACAACCTCAACATTGAAAAACAATAACAACCTCAACATTGAAAAACACCAACAAATTCAACAACGACCACAACATTGAAAAACAATAACAACCTCAACATTGAAAAACACCAACAAATTCAACAACCTCAACTTAGAAAAACACCAACAAATTCAACAACAACCTCAAAATTGAAAAACAACAACAACCTCAACATTGAAAAACACCAACAAATTCGACAACAACCTCAACATTTAAAAACTACAGCAACCTCAACATTGAAAAACACCAACAAATTCAACAACAACCTCAAAATTGAAAAACAACAACAACCTCAAAATTGAAAAACACCATCAAATTCAACAACAACCTCAGCATTGAAAAACACAAACAAATTCAACAACAACCTCAACATTGAAAAACAACCGCAACCTCAACATTGAAAAACACCAACAAATTCAACAACAACCTCAACATAGAAAAACAACAACAACCTCAACATTGAAAAACATCAACAAATTCAACAACAACCTCAACATGGAAAAACACCAACAAATTCAACAACAACCTCAACATTGAAAAACAACAACAAATTCAACAACAACCTCAAAATTGAAAAACACCAGCAATTCAACAACAACATCAACATTGAAAAACACCAACAAATTCAACAACAACCTCAACATCTAAAAACAACAACAACCTCAACATTGAAAAAAACCAACAAATTCAAGAACAACCTCAACATTGAAAAACATCAACAAATTCAAAAACAACCTCAACATTGAAAAACAATAACAACCTCAACATTGAAAAACACCAAAAAATTCAACAACGACCACAACATTGAAAAACAACAACAACCTCAACATTGAAAAACACCAACAAATTCAACAACAACCTCAACATTGAAAAACACCAACAAATTCAACAACAACCTCAAAATTGAAAAACAACAACAACCTCAACATTGAAAAACACCAACAAATTCAACAACAACCTCAACATTTAAAAACTACAACAACCTCAAAATTGAAAAACACCAACACATTCAACAACAACCTCAAAATTGAAAAACAACAACAACCTCAACATTGAAAAACACCAACAAATTCAACAACAACCTCAACATTGAAAAACACCAACAAATTCAACAACAACCTCAACATTGAAAAACAACAACATCCTCAACATTGTAAACCAACAACAAATTCAACAACAACCTCAACATTGAAAATCATCAACAACCTCAACATTGAAAAACAGCAACAAATTCAACAAAAACCTCAAAATTGAAAAACAACAACAACGTTAACATTGAAAAACACCAACAAATTCAACAACAACCTCAACTTTGAAAAACTTCAACAACCTCAACATTGAAAAACACCAACAAATTCAACAAAAACCTCAAAATTGAAAAACAACAACAACCTCAAAATTGAAAAACACCAACAAATTCAACAACAACCTCAACATTGAAAAACACCAACAAATTCAACAACAAACTCAATATTGAAAAACAACAACTACCTCAACATTGAAAAACACCAACAAATTCAACAAAAACCTCAACATTGAAAAACAACAACAATCTCAACATTGAAAAAAACCCAACAAATTCAACAACAACGTCAACATTGAAAAACACCAACAAATTCAACAACAACCTCAACATTGAAAAACAACAACAACCTCAACATTGAAAAACACCAACAAATTCAACAACAACCTCAACATTGAAAAACAACAACAACCTCAACATTGAAAAACACCAACAAATTCCACAACAACTTCAACATTGAAAAACACCAACAAATTCAACAACAACCTCATCATTTAAAAACACCAACAAATTCAACAACAACCTCAACATTGAAAAACAACAACAACCTCAACATTGAAAAACACCAACAAATTCAACAACAACGTCAACATTGAAAAACAAAAACAACCTCAACGTTGAAAAACACCAACAAATTCAACAACATCCTCAACATTGTAAAACAACAACAACCTGAACATTGAAAAACACCAACAATTTCAACAACAACTTCAACATTGAAAAACACCAAAAAATTCAACAACAACTTCGACATTGAAAAACACGAACAAATTCAACAACAACCTCAACATTGAAAAACACCAACAACCTCAACATTGAAAAACACCAACAAATTAGCAACAACTTCAACATTGAAAAACACCAAAAAATTCAACAACTTCGACATTGAAAAACACCAACAAATTCAACAACAACCTCAACATTGAAAAACACC
Organism: Isurus oxyrinchus; assembly: GCA_026770705.1. Lineage (NCBI taxonomy): Eukaryota > Metazoa > Chordata > Chondrichthyes > Lamniformes > Lamnidae > Isurus > Isurus oxyrinchus. The sequence continues at coordinate 90,177 of JANJGN010000765.1, forward strand.
TACAAATTCAACAACAACCTCAATATTGAAAAATAACTACAACCTCAACATAGAGAAACTCCAACAAATTCAACAAGAACCTCAACATTGAAAAACACCGACAAATTCAACAACAAACTCAACATTGAAAAACACCAACAACCTCAACATTGAAAAACAGCAACAAATTCAACAACAACCTCAAAATTGAAAAACAACAACAACCTCAACATTGAAAAACACCAACAAATTCAACAACAACCTCAGCATTGAAAAACACCAACAAATTCAACAACAACCTCAAAATTGAAATACAACAACAACCTCAACATTGAAAAACACCAACAAATTCAACAACAACCTCAACATTGAAAAACAACAACAATCTCAACTTTGAAAAACACCAACAAATTCAACAACAACCTCAACATTGAAAAACACCAACAAATTCAACAACAACCTCAACATTGAAAAACAACAACATCCTCAACATTGAAAAACACCAACAAATTCCAGAACAACTTCAACATTGAAAAACACCAACAAATTGAAAAACAACCTCAACATTGAAAAACACCAACAAATTCAACAACCTCAACATTTAAAAACACCAACAAATTCAACAACAACCTCAACATTGAAAAACAACAACAACCTCAACATTGAAAAACACCAACAAATTCAACAACAACCTCAACATTGAACAACACCAACAAATTCAACAACAACCTCAACATTGAAATACACCAACAGATTCAAAAACAACCTCGACATTGAAAAACACCAACAAATTCAACAATCTCAACATTGAAAAACGACAACAACCTCAACATTGAAAAACACCAACAAATTCAACAACAATCTCAACATCTAAAAACAACAACAACCTCAACATTGAAAAAAACCAACAAATTCAACAACAACCTCTACATTGAAAAACATCAACAAATTCAACAACAACCTCAACATTGAAAAACAATAACAATCTCAACATTGAAAAACACCAACAAATTCAACAACGACCACAACATTGAAAAACAGCAACAACCTCAACATTGAAAAACACCAACAAATTAGCAACAACTTCAACATTGAAAAACACCAAAAAATTCAACAACTTCGACATTGAAAAACACCAACAAATTCGACAACAACCTCAACATTTAAAAACTACAGCAACCTCAACATTGAAAAACACCAACAAATTCAACAACAACCTCAAAATTGAAAAACAACAACAACTTCAAAATTGAAAAACACCATCAAATTCAACAACAACCTCAGCATTGAAAAACACAAACAAATTCAACAACAACCTCAACATTGAAAAACAACCGCAACCTCAACATTGAAAAACACCAACAAATTCAACAACAACCTCAACATAGAAAAACAACAACAACCTCAACATTGAAAAACACCAACAAATTCAACAACATCCTCAACATGGAAAAACACCAACAAATTCAACAACAACCTCAACAATGAAAAACAACAACAACCTCAACATTGAAAAACACCAACAAATTCAACAACAACCTCAACATTGAAAAACAACAACAAATTCAACAACAACCTCAAAATTGAAAAACACCAGCAATTCAACAACAACATCAACATTGAAAAACACCAACAAATTCAACAACAACCTCAACATTGAAAAACAACAACAACCTCAACATTGAAAAACACCAACAAATTCAAGAACAACCTCAACATTGAAAAACAAAAACAACCTCAACGTTGAAAAACACCAACAAATTCAACAACATCCTCAACATTGTAAAACAGCAACAACCTCAACATTGAAAAACACCAACAATTTCAACAACAACTTCAACATTGAAAAACACCAAAAAATTCAACAACAACTTCGACATTGAAAAACACGAACAAATTCAACAACAACCTCAACATTGAAAAACACCAACAACCTCAACATTGAAAAACACCAACAAATTCAACAACAACCTCAACATTGAAAAACAACAACAACCTCAACATTGAAAAACACCAACAAATTCAAGAACAACCTCAACATTGAAAAACAAAAACAACCTCAACGTTGAAAAACACCAACAAATTCAACAACATCCTCAACATTGTAAAACAGCAACAACCTCAACATTGAAAAACACCAACAATTTCAACAACAACTTCAACATTGAAAAACACCAAAAAATTCAACAACTTCGACATTGAAAAACACCAACAAATTCAACAACAACCTCAACATTGAAAAACACCAACAAATTCAACAACAACCTCAATATTGAAAAATAACTACAACCTCAACATAGAGAAACTCCAACAAATTCAACAAGAACCTCAACATTGAAAAACACCGACAAATTCAACAACAACCTCAACATTGAAAAACACCAACAACCTCAACATTGAAAAACAGCAACAAATTCAACAACAACCTCAAAATTGAAAAACAACAACAACCTCAACATTGAAAAACACCAACAAATTCAACAACAACCTCAGCATTGAAAAACACCAACAAATTCAACAACAACCTCAAAATTGAAATACAACAACAACCTCAACATTGAAAAACACCAACAAATTCAACAACAACCTCAACATTGAAAAACAACAACAATCTCAACTTTGAAAAACACCAACAAATTCAACAACAACCTCAACATTGAAAAACACCAACAAATTCAACAACAACCTCAACATTGAAAAACAACAACATCCTCAACATTGAAAAACACCAACAAATTCCACAACAACTTCAACATTGAAAAACACCAACAAATTGAAAAACAACCTCAACATTGAAAAACACCAACAAATTCAACAACCTCAACATTTAAAAACACCAACAAATTCAACAACAACCTCAACATTGAACAACACCAACAAATTCAACAACAACTTCAACATTGAAATACACCAACAGATTCAAAAACAACCTCGACATTGAAAAACACCAACAAATTCAACAACCTCAACATTGAAAAACACCAACAAATTCAACAACAACCTCAACATCTAAAAACAACAACAACCTCAACATTGAAAAAAACCAACAAATTCAACAACAACCTCTACATTGAAAAACATCAACAAATTCAACAACAACCTCAACATTGAAAAACAATAACAACCTCAACATTGAAAAACACCAACAAATTCAACAACGACCACAACATTGAAAAACAGCAACAACCTCAACATTGAAAAACACCAACAAATTAGCAACAACTTCAACATTGAAAAACACCAAAAAATTCAACAACTTCGACATTGAAAAACACCAACAAATTCAACAACAACCTCAACATTGAAAAACACCAACAAATTCAACAACAACCTCAATATTGAAAAATAACTACAACCTCAACATAGAGAAACACCAACAAATTCAACAACAACCTCAACATTGAAAAACACCGACAAATTCAACAACAACCTCAACATTGAAAAACACCAACAACCTCAACATTGAAAAACAGCAACAAATTCAACAACAACCTCAAAATTGAAAAACAACAACAACCTCAACATTGAAAAACACCAACAAATTCAACAACAACCTCAGCATTGAAAAACACCAACAAATTCAACAACAACCTCAAAATTGAAATACAACAACAACCTCAACATTGAAAAACACCAACAAATTCAACAACAACCTCAACATTGAAAAACAACAACAATCTCAACTTTGAAAAACACCAACAAATTCAACAACAACCTCAACATTGAAAAACACCAACAAATTCAACAACAACCTCAACATTGAAAAACAACAACAACCTCAACATTGAAAAACACCAACAAATTCCACAACAACTTCAACATTGAAAAACACCAACAAATTGAAAAACAACCTCAACATTGAAAAACACCAATAAATTCAAAAACCTCAACATTTAAAAACACCAAACAATTTCAACAACAACCTCAACATTGAAAAACAACAACAACCTCAACATTGAAAAACACCAACAAATTCAACAACAACCTCAACATTGAACAACACCAACAAATTCAACAACAACTTCAACATCGAAATACACCAACAGATTCAAAAACAACCTCGACATTGAAAAACACCAACAAATTCAACAATCTCAACATTGAAAAACGACAACAACCTCAACATTGAAAAACACCAACAAATTCAACAACAACCTCAACATCTAAAAACAACAACAACCTCAACATTGAAAAAAACCAACAAATTCAACAACAACCTCTACATTGAAAAACATCAACAAATTCAACAACAACCTCAACATTGAAAAACAATAACAACCTCAACATTGAAAAACACCAACAAATTCAACAACGACCACAACATTGAAAAACAATAACAACCTCAACATTGAAAAACACCAACAAATTCAACAACCTCAACTTAGAAAAACACCAACAAATTCAACAACAACCTCAAAATTGAAAAACAACAACAACCTCAACATTGAAAAACACCAACAAATTCGACAACAACCTCAACATTTAAAAACTACAGCAACCTCAACATTGAAAAACACCAACAAATTCAACAACAACCTCAAAATTGAAAAACAACAACAACCTCAAAATTGAAAAAAACCATCAAATTCAACAACAACCTCAGCATTGAAAAACACAAACAAATTCAACAACAACCTCAACATTGAAAAACAACCGCAACCTCAACATTGAAAAACACCAACAAATTCAACAACAACCTCAACATAGAAAAACAACAACAACCTCAACATTGAAAAACATCAACAAATTCAACAACAACCTCAACATGGAAAAACACCAACAAATTCAACAACAACGTCAACAATGAAAAACAACAACAACCTCAACATTGAAAAACACCAACAAATTCAACAACAACCTCAACATTGAAAAACAACAACAAATTCAACAACAACCTCAAAATTGAAAAACACCAGCAATTCAACAACAACATCAACATTGAAAAACACCAACAAATTCAACAACAACCTCAACATCTAAAAACAACAACAACCTCAACATTGAAAAAAAACAACAAATTCAAGAACAACCTCAACATTGAAAAACATCAACAAATTCAACAACAACCTCAACATTGAAAAACAATAACAACCTCAACATTGAAAAACACCAAAAAATTCAACAACGACCACAACATTGAAAAACAACAACAACCTCAACATTGAAAAACACCAACAAATTCAACAACAACCTCAACATTGAAAAACACCAACAAATTCAACAACAACCTCAAAATTGAAAAACAACAACAACCTCAACATTGAAAAACACCAACAAATTCAACAACAACCTCAACATTTAAAAACTACAACAACCTCAAAATTGAAAAACACCAACACATTCAACAACAACCTCAAAATTGAAAAACAACAACAACCTCAACATTGAAAAACACCAACAAATTCAACAACAACCTCAACATTGAAAAACACCAACAAATTCAACAACAACCTCAACATTGAAAAACAACAACATCCTCAACATTGTAAACCAACAACAAATTCAACAACAACCTCAACATTGAAAATCATCAACAACCTCAACATTGAAAAACAGCAACAAATTCAACAAAAACCTCAAAATTGAAAAACAACAACAACGTTAACATTGAAAAACACCAACAAATTCAACAACAACCTCAACTTTGAAAAACTTCAACAACCTCAACATTGAAAAACACCAACAAATTCAACAAAAACCTCAAAATTGAAAAACAACAACAACCTCAAAATTGAAAAACACCAACAAATTCAACAACAACCTCAACATTGAAAAACACCAACAAATTCAACAACAAACTCAATATTGAAAAACAACAACTACCTCAACATTGAAAAACACCAACAAATTCAACAAAAACCTCAACATTGAAAAACAACAACAATCTCAACATTGAAAAAAACCCAACAAATTCAACAACAACGTCAACATTGAAAAACACCAACAAATTCAACAACAACCTCAACATTGAAAAACAACAACAACCTCAACATTGAAAAACACCAACAAATTCAACAACAACCTCAATATTGAAAAACAACAACAACCTCAACATTGAAAAACACCAACAAATTCCACAACAACTTCAACATTGAAAAACACCAACAAATTCAACAACAACCTCATCATTTAAAAACACCAACAAATTCAACAACAACCTCAACATTGAAAAACAACAACAACCTCAACATTGAAAAACACCAACAAATTCAACAACAACCTCAACATTGAAAAACAAAAACAACCTCAACGTTGAAAAACACCAACAAATTCAACAACATCCTCAACATTGTAAAACAACAACAACCTGAACATTGAAAAACACCAACAATTTCAACAACAACTTCAACATTGAAAAACACCAAAAAATTCAACAACAACTTCGACATTGAAAAACACGAACAAATTCAACAACAACCTCAACATTGAAAAACACCAACAACCTCAACATTGAAAAACACCAACAAATTAGCAACAACTTCAACATTGAAAAACACCAAAAAATTCAACAACTTCGACATTGAAAAACACCAACAAATTCAACAACAACCTCAACATTGAAAAACACCAACAAATTCAACAACAACCTCAATATTGAAAAATAACTACAACCTCAACATAGAGAAACTCCAACAAATTCAACAAGAACCTCAACATTGAAAAACACCGACAAATTCAACAACAAACTCTACATTGAAAAACACCAACAACCTCAACATTGAAAAACAGCAACAAATTCAACAACAACCTCAAAATTGAAAAACAACAACAACCTCAACATTGAAAAACACCAACAAATTCAACAACAACCTCAGCATTGAAAAACACCAACAAATTCAACAACAACCTCAAAATTGAAATACAACAACAACCTCAACATTGAAAAACACCAACAAATTCAACAACAACCTCAACATTGAAAAACAACAACAATCTCAACTTTGAAAAACACCAACAAATTCAACAACAACCTCAACATTGAAAAACACCAACAAATTCAACAACAACCTCAACATTGAAAAACAACAACATCCTCAACATTGAAAAACACCAACAAATTCCACAACAACTTCAACATTGAAAAACACCAACAAATTGAAAAACAACCTCAACATTGAAAAACACCAACAAATTCAACAACCTCAACATTTAAAAACACCAACAAATTCAACAACAACCTCAACATTGAAAAACAACAACAACCTCAACATTGAAAAACACCAACAAATTCAACAACAACCTCAACATTGAACAACACCAACAAATTCAACAACAACCTCAACATTGAAATACACCAACAGATTCAAAAACAACCTCGACATTGAAAAACACCAACAAATTCAACAATCTCAACATTGAAAAACGACAACAACCTCAACATTGAAAAACACCAACAAATTCAACAACAATCTCAACATCTAAAAACAACAACAACCTCAACATTGAAAAAAACCAACAAATTCAACAACAACCTCTACATTGAAAAACATCAACAAATTCAACAACAACCTCAACATTGAAAAACAATAACAACCTCAACATTGAAAAACACCAACAAATTCAACAACGACCACAACATTGAAAAACAGCAACAACCTCAACATTGAAAAACACCAACAAATTAGCAACAACTTCAACATTGAAAAACACCAAAAAATTCAACAACTTCGACATTGAAAAACACCAACAAATTCAACAACAACCTCAACATTGAAAAACACCTACAAATTCAACAACAACCTCAATATTGAAAAATAACTACAACCTCAACATAGAGAAACACCAACAAATTCAACAACAACCTCAACATTGAAAAACACCGACAAATTCAACAACAACCTCAACATTGAAAAACACCAACAACCTCAACATTGAAAAACAGCAACAAATTCAACAACAACCTCAAAATTGAAAAACAACAACAACCTCAACATTGAAAAACACCAACAAATTCAACAACAACCTCAGCATTGAAAAACACCAACAAATTCAACAACAACCTCAAAATTGAAATACAACAACAACCTCAACATTGAAAAACACCAACAAATTCACCAACAACCTCAACATTGAAAAACAACAACAATCTCAACTTTGAAAAACACCAACAAATTCAACAACAACCTCAACATTGAAAAACACCAACAAATTCAACAACAACCTCAACATTGAAAAACAACAACAACCTCAACATTGAAAAACACCAACAAATTCCACAACAACTTCAACATTGAAAAACACCAACAAATTGAAAAACAACCTCAACATTGAAAAACACCAACAAATTAAACAACCTCAACATTTAAAAACACCAACAAATTCAACAACAACCTCAACATTGAAAAACAACAACAACCTCAACATTGAACAACACCAACAAATTCAACAACAACTTCAACATCGAAATACACCAACAGATTCAAAAACAACCTCGACATTGAAAAACACCAACAAATTCAACAATCTCAACATTGAAAAACGACAACAACCTCAACATTGAAAAACACCAACAAATTCAACAACAACCTCAACATTGAAAAACACCAACAAATTCAACAACAACCTCAAAATTGAAAAACAACAACAACCTCAACATTGAAAAACACCAACAAATTCGACAACAACCTCAACATTTAAAAACTACAGCAACCTCAACATTGAAAAACACCAACAAATTCAACAACAACCTCAAAATTGAAAAACAACAACAACCTCAAAATTGAAAAACACCATCAAATTCAACAACAACCTCAGCATTGAAAAACACAAACAAATTCAACAACAACCTCAACATTGAAAAACAACCGCAACCTCAACATTGAAAAACACCAACAAATTCAACAACAACCTCAACATAGAAAAACAACAACAACCTCAACATTGAAAAACACCAACAAATTCAACAACAGCCTCAACATGGAAAAACACCAACAAATTCAACAACAACCTCAACAATGAAAAACAACAACAACCTCAACATTGAAAAACACCAACAAATTCAACAACAACCTCAACATTGAAAAACAACAACAAATTCAACAACAACCTCAAAATTGAAAAACACCAGCAATTCAACAACAACATCAACATTGAAAAACACCAACAAATTCAACAACAACCTCAACATCTAAAAACAACAACAACCTCAACATTGAAAAAAACCAACAAATTCAAGAACAACCTCAACATTGAAAAACATCAACAAATTCAACAACAACCTCAACATTGAAAAACAATAACAACCTCAACATTGAAAAACACCAACAAATTCAACAACGACCACAACATTGAAAAACAACAACAACCTCAACATTGAAAAACACCAACAAATTCAACAACAACCTCAACATTTAAAAACTACAACAACCTCAACATTGAAAAACACCAACACATTCAACAACAACCTCAAAATTGAAAAACAACAACAACCTCAACATTGAAAAACACCAACAAATTCAACAACAACCTCAACATTGAAAAACACCAACAAATTCAACAACAACCTGAACATTGAAAAACAACAACATCCTCAACATTGTAAAACAACAACAAATTCAACAACAACCTCAACATTGAAAAACAACAACAACCTCAACATTGAAAAACACCAACAAATTCAACAAAAACCTCAAAATTGAAAAACAACAACAACTTTAACATTGAAAAACACCAACAAATTCAACAACAACCTCAACATTGAAAAACTTCAACAACCTCAACATTGAAAAACACCAACAAATTCAACAAAAACCTCAAAATTGAAAAACAACAACAACCTCAAAATTGAAAAACACCAACAAATTCAACAACAACCTCAACATTGAAAAACACCAACAAATTCAACAACAACCTCAATATTGAAAAACAACAACTACCTCAACATTGAAAAACACCAACACATTCAACAACAACCTCAACATTGAAAAACAACAACAATCTCAACATTGAAAAAAAACCAACAAATTCAACAACAACGTCAACATTGAAAAACACCAACAAATTCAACAACAACCTCAACATTGAAAAACAACAACAACCTCAACATTGAAAAACACCAACAAATTCAACAACAACCTCAACATTGAAAAACAACAACAACCTCAACATTGAAAAACACCAACAAATTCCACAACAACTTCAACATTGAAAAACACCAACAAATTCAACAACAACCTCAACATTCAAAAACACCAACAAATTCAACAACAACCTCATCATTTAAAAACACCAACAAATTCAACAACAACCTCAACATTGAAAAACAACAACAACCTCAACATTGAAAAACACCAACAAATTCAACAACAACCTCAACATTGAAAAACAACAACAACCTCAACATTGAAAAACACCAACAAATTCAACAACAACCTCAACATTGAAAAACAACAACAACCTCAACATTGAAAAACACCAACAAATTCCACAACAACTTCAACATTGAAAAACACCAACAAATTCAACAACAACCTCAACATTCAAAAACACCAACAAATTCAACAACAACCTCATCATTTAAAAACACCAACAAATTCAACAACAACCTCAACATTGAAAAACAACAACAACCTCAACATTGAAAAACACCAACAAATTCAACAACAACCTCAACATTGAAAAACAAAAACAACCTCAACATTGAAAAACACCAACAATTTCAACAACAACTTCAACATTGAAAAACACCAAAAAATTCAACAACAACTTCGACATTGAAAAACACGAACAAATTCAACAACAACCTCAACATTGAAAAACACCAACAACCTCAACATTGAAAAACACCAACAAATTAGCAACAACTTCAACATTGAAAAACACCAAAAAATTCAACAACTTCGACATTGAAAAACACCAACAAATTCAACAACAACCTCAACATTGAAAAACACCAACAAATTCAACAACAACCTCAATATTGAAAAATAACTACAACCTCAACATAGAGAAACTCCAACAAATTCAACAAGAACCTCAACATTGAAAAACAGCGACAAATTCAACAACAACCTCAACATTGAAAAACACCAACAACCTCAACATTGAAAAACAGCAACAAATTCAACAACAACCTCAAAATTGAAAAACAACAACAACCTCAACATTGAAAAACACCAACAAATTCAACAACAACCTCAGCATTGAAAAACACCAACAAATTCAACAACAACCTCAAAATTGAAATACAACAACAACCTCAACATTGAAAAACACCAACAAATTCAACAACAACCTCAACATTGAAAAACAACAACAATCGCAACTTTGAAAAACACCAACAAATTCAACAACAACCTCAACATTGAAAAACACCAACAAATTCAACAACAACCTCAACATTGAAAAACAACAACATCCTCAACATTGAAAAACACCAACAAATTCCACAACAACTTCAACATTGAAAAACACCAACAAATTGAAAAACAACCTCAACATTGAAAAACACCAACAAATTCAACAACCTCAACATTTAAAAACACCAACAAATTCAACAACAACCTCAACATTGAAAAACAACAACAACCTCAACATTGAAAAACACCAACAAATTCAACAACAACCTCAACATTGAACAACACCAACAAATTCAACAACAACTTCAACATTGAAATACACCAACAGATTCAAAAACAACCTCGACATTGAAAAACACCAACAAATTCAACAATCTCAACATTGAAAAACGACAACAACCTCAACATTGAAAAACACCAACAAATTCAACAACAACCTCAACATCTAAAAACAACAACAACCTCAACATTGAAAAAAACCAACAAATTCAACAACAACCTCTATATTGAAAAACATCAACAAATTCAACAACAACCTCAACATTGAAAAACAATAACAACCTCAACATTGAAAAACACCAACAAATTCAACAACGACCACAACATTGAAAAACAGCAACAACCTCAACATTGAAAAACACCAACAAATTAGCAACAACTTCAACATTGAACAACACCAAAAAATTCAACAACTTCGACATTGAAAAACACCAACAAATTCAACAACAACCTCAACATTGAAAAACACCAACAAATTCAACAACAACCTCAATATTGAAAAATAACTACAACCTCAACATAGAGAAACACCAACAAATTCAACAACAACCTCAACATTGAAAAACACCGACAAATTCAACAACAACCTCAACATTGAAAAACACCAACAACCTCAACATTGAAAAACAGCAACAAATTCAACAACAACCTCAAAATTGAAAAACAACAACAACCTCAACATTGAAAAACACCAACAAATTCAACAACAACCTCAGCATTGAAAAACACCAACAAATTCAACAACAACCTCAAAATTGAAATACAACAACAACCTCAACATTGAAAAACACCAACAAATTCAACAACAACCTCAACATTGAAAAACAACAACAATCTCAACTTTGAAAAACACCAACAAATTCAACAACAACCTCAACATTGAAAAACACCAACAAATTCAACAACAACCTCAACATTGAAAAACAACAACAACCTCAACATTGAAAAACACCAACAAATTCAACAAAAACCTCAAAATTGAAAAACAACAACAACTTTAACATTGAAAAACACCAACAAATTCAACAACAACCTCAACATTGAAAAACTTCAACAACCTCAACATTGAAAAACACCAACAAATTCAACAAAAACCTCAAAATTGAAAAACAACAACAACCTCAAAATTGAAAAACACCAACAAATTCAACAACAACCTCAACATTGAAAAACACCAACAAATTCAACAACAACCTCAATATTGAAAAACAACAACTACCTCAACATTGAAAAACACCAACACATTCAACAACAACCTCAACATTGAATAACAACAACAATCTCAACATTGAAAAAAAACCAACAAATTCAACAACAACGTCAACATTGAAAAACACCAACAAATTCAACAACAACCTCAACATTGAAAAACAACAACAACCTCAACATTGAAAAACACCAACAAATTCAACAACAACCTCAACATTGAAAAACAACAACAACCTCAACATTGAAAAACACCAACAAATTCCACAACAACTTCAACATTGAAAAACACCAACAAATTCAACAACAACCTCAACATTCAAAAACACCAACAAATTCAACAACAACCTCATCATTTAAAAACACCAACAAATTCAACAACAACCTCAACATTGAAAAACAACAACAACCTCAACATTGAAAAACACCAACAAATTCAACAACAACCTCAACATTGAAAAACAACAACAACCTCAACATTGAAAAACACCAACAAATTCAACAACAACCTCAACATTGAAAAACAACAACAACCTCAACATTGAAAAACACCAACAAATTCCACAACAACTTCAACATTGAAAAACACCAACAAATTCAACAACAACCTCAACATTCAAAAACACCAACAAATTCAACAACAACCTCATCATTTAAAAACACCAACAAATTCAACAACAACCTCAACATTGAAAAACAACAACAACCTCAACATTGAAAAACACCAACAAATTCAACAACAACCTCAACATTGAAAAACAAAAACAACCTCAACATTGAAAAACACCAACAATTTCAACAACAACTTCAACATTGAAAAACACCAAAAAATTCAACAACAACTTCGACATTGAAAAACACGAACAAATTCAACAACAACCTCAACATTGAAAAACACCAACAACCTCAACATTGAAAAACACCAACAAATTAGCAACAACTTCAACATTGAAAAACACCAAAAAATTCAACAACTTCGACATTGAAAAACACCAACAAATTCAACAACAACCTCAACATTGAAAAACACCAACAAATTCAACAACAACCTCAATATTGAAAAATAACTACAACCTCAACATAGAGAAACTCCAACAAATTCAACAAGAACCTCAACATTGAAAAACACCGACAAATTCAACAACAACCTCAACATTGAAAAACACCAACAACCTCAACATTGAAAAACAGCAACAAATTCAACAACAACCTCAAAATTGAAAAACAACAACAACCTCAACATTGAAAAACACCAACAAATTCAACAACAACCTCAGCATTGAAAAACACCAACAAATTCAACAACAACCTCAAAATTGAAATACAACAACAACCTCAACATTGAAAAACACCAACAAATTCAACAACAACCTCAACATTGAAAAACAACAACAATCTCAACTTTGAAAAACACCAACAAATTCAACAACAACCTCAACATTGAAAAACACCAACAAATTCAACAACAACCTCAACATTGAAAAACAACAACATCCTCAACATTGAAAAACACCAACAAATTCCACAACAACTTCAACATTGAAAAACACCAACAAATTGAAAAACAACCTCAACATTGAAAAACACCAACAAATTCAACAACCTCAACATTTAAAAACACCAACAAATTCAACAACAACCTCAACATTGAAAAACAACAACAACCTCAACATTGAAAAACACCAACCAATTCAACAACAACCTCAACATTGAAAAACACCAACAAATTAAACAACCTCAACATTTAAAAACACCAACAAATTCAACAACAACCTCAACATTGAAAAACAACAACAACCTCAACATTGAACAACACCAACAAATTCAACAACAACTTCAACATCGAAATACACCAACAGATTCAAAAACAACCTCGACATTGAAAAACACCAACAAATTCAACAATCTCAACATTGAAAAACGACAACAACCTCAACATTGAAAAACACCAACAAATTCAACAACAACCTCAACATTGAAAAACACCAACAAATTCAACAACAACCTCAAAATTGAAAAACAACAACAACCTCAACATTGAAAGACACCAACAAATTCGACAACAACCTCAACATTTAAAAACTACAGCAACCTCAACATTGAAAAACACCAACAAATTCAACAACAACCTCAAAATTGAAAAACAACAACAACCTCAAAATTGAAAAACACCATCAAATTCAACAACCTCAGCATTGAAAAACACAAACAAATTCAACAACAACCTCAACATTGAAAAACAACCGCAACCTCAACATTGAAAAACACCAACAAATTCAACAACAACCTCAACATAGAAAAACAACAACAACCTCAACATTGAAAAACACCAACAAATTCAACAACAACCTCAACATGGAAAAACACCAACAAATTCAACAACAACCTCAACAATGAAAAACAACAACAACCTCAACATTGAAAAACACCAACAAATTCAACAACAACCTCAACATTGAAAAACAACAACAAATTCAACAACAACCTCAAAATTGAAAAACACCAGCAATTCAACAACAACATCAACATTGAAAAACACCAACAAATTCAACAACAACCTCAACATCTAAAAACAACAACAACCTCAACATTGAAAAAAACCAACAAATTCAAGAACAACCTCAACATTGAAAAACATCAACAAATTCAACAACAACCTCAACATTGAAAAACAATAACAACCTCAACATTGAAAAACACCAACAAATTCAACAACGACCACAACATTGAAAAACAACAACAACCTCAACATTGAAAAACACCAACAAATTCAACAACAACCTCAACATTTAAAAACTACAACAACCTCAACATTGAAAAACACCAACACATTCAACAACAACCTCAAAATTGAAAAACAACAACAACCTCAACATTGAAAAACACCAACAAATTCAACAACAACCTCAACATTGAAAAACACCAACAAATTCAACAACAACCTGAACATTGAAAAACAACAACATCCTCAACATTGTAAAACAACAACAAATTCAACAACAACCTCAACATTGAAAAACAACAACAACCTCAACATTGAAAAACACCAACAAATTCAACAAAAACCTCAAAATTGAAAAACAACAACAACTTTAACATTGAAAAACACCAACAAATTCAACAACAACCTCAACATTGAAAAACTTCAACAACCTCAACATTGAAAAACACCAACAAATTCAACAAAAACCTCAAAATTGAAAAACAACAACAACCTCAAAATTGAAAAACACCAACAAATTCAACAACAACCTCAACATTGAAAAACACCAACAAATTCAACAACAACCTCAATATTGAAAAACAACAACTACCTCAACATTGAAAAACACCAACACATTCAACAACAACCTCAACATTGAAAAACAACAACAATCTCAACATTGAAAAAAAACCAACAAATTCAACAACAACGTCAACATTGAAAAACACCAACAAATTCAACAACAACCTCAACATTGAAAAACAACAACAACCTCAACATTGAAAAACACCAACAAATTCAACAACAACCTCAACATTGAAAAACAACAACAACCTCAACATTGAAAAACACCAACAAATTCCACAACAACTTCAACATTGAAAAACACCAACAAATTCAACAACAACCTCAACATTCAAAAACACCAACAAATTCAACAACAACCTCATCATTTAAAAACACCAACAAATTCAACAACAACCTCAACATTGAAAAACAACAACAACCTCAACATTGAAAAACACCAACAAATTCAACAACAACCTCAACATTGAAAAACAACAACAACCTCAACATTGAAAAACACCAACAAATTCAACAACAACCTCAACATTGAAAAACAACAACCTCAACATTGAAAAACACCAACAAATTCCACAACAACTTCAACATTGAAAAACACCAACAAATTCAACAACAACCTCAACATTCAAAAACACCAACAAATTCAACAACAACCTCATCATTTAAAAACACCAACAAATTCAACAACAACCTCAACATTGAAAAACACCAACAAATTCAACAACAACCTCAACATTGAAAAACAAAAACAACCTCAACATTGAAAAACACCAACAATTTCAACAACAACTTCAACATTGAAAAACACCAAAAAATTCAACAACAACTTCGACATTGAAAAACACGAACAAATTCAACAACAACCTCAACATTGAAAAACACCAACAACCTCAACATTGAAAAACACCAACAAATTAGCAACAACTTCAACATTGAAAAACACCAAAAAATTCAACAACTTCGACATTGAAAAACACCAACAAATTCAACAACAACCTCAACATTGAAAAACACCAACAAATTCAACAACAACCTCAATATTGAAAAATAACTACAACCTCAACATAGAGAAACTCCAACAAATTCAACAAGAACCTCAACATTGAAAAACACCGACAAATTCAACAACAACCTCAACATTGAAAAACACCAACAACCTCAACATTGAAAAACAGCAACAAATTCAACAACAACCTCAAAATTGAAAAACAACAACAACCTCAACATTGAAAAACACCAACAAATTCAACAACAACCTCAGCATTGAAAAACACCAACAAATTCAACAACAACCTCAAAATTGAAATACAACAACAACCTCAACATTGAAAAACACCAACAAATTCAACAACAACCTCAACATTGAAAAACAACAACAATCTCAACTTTGAAAAACACCAACAAATTCAACAACAACCTCAACATTGAAAAACACCAACAAATTCAACAACAACCTCAACATTGAAAAACAACAACATCCTCAACATTGAAAAACACCAACAAATTCCACAACAACTTCAACATTGAAAAACACCAACAAATTGAAAAACAACCTCAACATTGAAAAACACCAACAAATTCAACAACCTCAACATTTAAAAACACCAACAAATTCAACAACAACCTCAACATTGAAAAACAACAACAACCTCAACATTGAAAAACACCAACAAATTCAACAACAACCTCAACATTGAATAACACCAACAAATTCAACAACAACTTCAACATTGAAATACACCAACAGATTCAAAAACAACCTCGACATTGAAAAACACCAACAAATTCAACAATCTCAACATTGAAAAACGACAACAACCTCAACATTGAAAAACACCAACAAATTCAACAACAACCTCAACATCTAAAAACAACAACAACCTCAACATTGAAAAAAACCAACAAATTCAACAACAACCTCTATATTGAAAAACATCAACAAATTCAACAACAACCTCAACATTGAAAAACAATAACAACCTCAACATTGAAAAACACCAACAAATTCAACAACGACCACAACATTGAAAAACAGCAACAACCTCAACATTGAAAAACACCAACAAATTAGCAACAACTTCAACATTGAAAAACACCAAAAAATTCAACAACTTCGACATTGAAAAACACCAACAAATTCAACAACAACCTCAACATTGAAAAACACCAACAAATTCAACAACAACCTCAATATTGAAAAATAACTACAACCTCAACATAGAGAAACACCAACAAATTCAACAACAACCTCAACATTGAAAAACACCGACAAATTCAACAACAACCTCAACATTGAAAAACACCAACAACCTCAACATTGAAAAACAGCAACAAATTCAACAACAACCTCAAAATTGAAAAACAACAACAACCTCAACATTGAAAAACACCAACAAATTCAACAACAACCTCAGCATTGAAAAACACCAACAAATTCAACAACAACCTCAAAATTGAAATACAACAACAACCTCAACATTGAAAAACACCAACAAATTCAACAACAACCTCAACATTGAAAAACAACAACAATCTCAACTTTGAAAAACACCAACAAATTCAACAACAACCTCAACATTGAAAAACACCAACAAATTCAACAACAACCTCAACATTGAAAAACAACAACAACCTCAACATTGAAAAACACCAACAAATTCCACAACAACTTCAACATTGAAAAACACCAACAAATTGAAAAACAACCTCAACATTGAAAAACACCAACAAATTCAACAACCTCAACATTTAAAAACACCAACAAATTCAACAACAACCTCAACATTGAAAAACAACAACAACCTCAACATTGAAAAACACCAACAAATTCAACAACAACCTCAACATTGAACAACACCAACAAATTCAACAACAACTTCAACATCGAAATACACCAACAGATTCAAAAACAACCTCGACATTGAAAAACACCAACAAATTCAACAATCTCAACATTGAAAAACGACAACAACCTCAACATTGAAAAACACCAACAAATTCAACAACAACCTCAACATCTAAAAACAACAACAACCTCAACATTGAAAAAAACCAACAAATTCAACAACAACCTCTACATTGAAAAACATCAACAAATTCAACAACAACCTCAACATTGAAAAACAATAACAACCTCAACATTGAAAAACACCAACAAATTCAACAACGACCACAACATTGAAAAACAGTAACAACCTCAACATTGAAAAACACCAACAAATTCAACAACAACCTCAACATTTAAAAACTACAACAACCTCAACATTGAAAAACACCAACACATTCAACAACAACCTCAAAATTGAAAAACAACAACAACCTCAACATTGAAAAACACCAACAAATTCAACAACAACCTCAACATTGAAAAACACCAACATATTCAACAACAACCTGAACATTGAAAAACAACAACATCCTCAACATTGTAAAACAACAACAAATTCAACAACAACCTCAACATTGAAAAACAACAACAACCTCAACATTGAAAAACACCAACAAATTCAACAAAAACCTCAAAATTGAAAAACAACAACAACTTTAACATTGAAAAACACCAACAAATTCAACAACAACCTCAACATTGAAAAACTTCAACAACCTCAACATTGAAAAACACCAACAAATTCAACAAAAACCTCAAAATTGAAAAACAACAACAACCTCAAAATTGAAAAACACCAACAAATTCAACAACAACCTCAACATTGAAAAACACCAACAAATTCAACAACAACCTCAATATTGAAAAACAACAACTACCTCAACATTGAAAAACACCAACACATTCAACAACAACCTCAACATTGAATAACAACAACAATCTCAACATTGAAAAAAAACCAACAAATTCAACAACAACGTCAACATTGAAAAACACCAACAAATTCAACAACAACCTCAACATTGAAAAACAACAACAACCTCAACATTGAAAAACACCAACAAATTCAACAACAACCTCAACATTGAAAAACAACAACAACCTCAACATTGAAAAACACCAACAAATTCCACAACAACTTCAACATTGAAAAACACCAACAAATTCAACAACAACCTCAACATTCAAAAACACCAACAAATTCAACAACAACCTCATCATTTAAAAACACCAACAAATTCAACAACAACCTCAACATTGAAAAACAACAACAACCTCAACATTGAAAAACACCAACAAATTCAACAACAACCTCAACATTGAAAAACAACAACAACCTCAACATTGAAAAACACCAACAAATTCAACAACAACCTCAACATTGAAAAACAACAACAACCTCAACATTGAAAAACACCAACAAATTCCACAACAACTTCAACATTGAAAAACACCAACAAATTCAACAACAACCTCAACATTCAAAAACACCAACAAATTCAACAACAACCTCATCATTTAAAAACACCAACAAATTCAACAACAACCTCAACATTGAAAAACAACAACAACCTCAACATTGAAAAACACCAACAAATTCAACAACAACCTCAACATTGAAAAACAAAAACAACCTCAACATTGAAAAACACCAACAATTTCAACAACAACTTCAACATTGAAAAACACCAAAAAATTCAACAACAACTTCGACATTGAAAAACACGAACAAATTCAACAACAACCTCAACATTGAAAAACACCAACAACCTCAACATTGAAAAACACCAACAAATTAGCAACAACTTCAACATTGAAAAACACCAAAAAATTCAACAACTTCGACATTGAAAAACACCAACAAATTCAACAACAACCTCAACATTGAAAAACACCAACAAATTCAACAACAACCTCAATATTGAAAAATAACTACAACCTCAACATAGAGAAACTCCAACAAATTCAACAAGAACCTCAACATTGAAAAACACCGACAAATTCAACAACAACCTCAACATTGAAAAACACCAACAACCTCAACATTGAAAAACAGCAACAAATTCAACAACAACCTCAAAATTGAAAAACAACAACAACCTCAACATTGAAAAACACCAACAAATTCAACAACAACCTCAGCATTGAAAAACACCAACAAATTCAACAACAACCTCAAAATTGAAATACAACAACAACCTCAACATTGAAAAACACCAACAAATTCAACAACAACCTCAACATTGAAAAACAACAACAATCTCAACTTTGAAAAACACCAACAAATTCAACAACAACCTCAACATTGAAAAACACCAACAAATTCAACAACAACCTCAACATTGAAAAACAACAACATCCTCAACATTGAAAAACACCAACAAATTCCACAACAACTTCAACATTGAAAAACACCAACAAATTGAAAAACAACCTCAACATTGAAAAACACCAACAAATTCAACAACCTCAACATTTAAAAACACCAACAAATTCAACAACAACCTCAACATTGAAAAACAACAACAACCTCAACATTGAAAAACACCAACCAATTCAACAACAACCTCAACATTGAACAACACCAACAAATTCAACAACAACTTCAACATTGAAATACACCAACAGATTCAAAAACAACCTCGACATTGAAAAACACCAACAAATTCAACAATCTCAACATTGAAAAACGACAACAACCTCAACATTGAAAAACACCAACAAATTCAACAACAACCTCAACATCTAAAAACAACAACAACCTCAACATTGAAAAAAACCAACAAATTCAACAACAACCTCTATATTGAAAAACATCAACAAATTCAACAACAACCTCAACATTGAAAAACAATAACAACCTCAACATTGAAAAACACCAACAAATTCAACAACGACCACAACATTGAAAAACAGCAACAACCTCAACATTGAAAAACACCAACAAATTAGCAACAACTTCAACATTGAAAAACACCAAAAAATTCAACAACTTCGACATTGAAAAACACCAACAAATTCAACAACAACCTCAACATTGAAAAACACCAACAAATTCAACAACAACCTCAATATTGAAAAATAACTACAACCTCAACATAGAGAAACACCAACAAATTCAACAACAACCTCAACATTGAAAAACACCGACAAATTCAACAACAACCTCAACATTGAAAAACACCAACAACCTCAACATTGAAAAACAGCAACAAATTCAACAACAACCTCAAAATTGAAAAACAACAACAACCTCAACATTGAAAAACACCAACAAATTCAACAACAACCTCAGCATTGAAAAACACCAACAAATTCAACAACAACCTCAAAATTGAAATACAACAACAACCTCAACATTGAAAAACACCAACAAATTCAACAACAACCTCAACATTGAAAAACAACAACAATCTCAACTTTGAAAAACACCAACAAATTCAACAACAACCTCAACATTGAAAAACACCAACAAATTCAACAACAACCTCAACATTGAAAAACAACAACAACCTCAACATTGAAAAACACCAACAAATTCCACAACAACTTCAACATTGAAAAACACCAACAAATTGAAAAACAACCTCAACATTGAAAAACACCAACAAATTCAACAACCTCAACATTTAAAAACACCAACAAATTCAACAACAACCTCAACATTGAAAAACAACAACAACCTCAACATTGAAAAACACCAACAAATTCAACAACAACCTCAACATTGAACAACACCAACAAATTCAACAACAACTTCAACATCGAAATACACCAACAGATTCAAAAACAACCTCGACATTGAAAAACACCAACAAATTCAACAATCTCAACATTGAAAAACGATAACAACCTCAACATTGAAAAACACCAACAAATTCAACAACAACCTCAACATCTAAAAACAACAACAACCTCAACATTGAAAAAAACCAACAAATTCAACAACAACCTCTACATTGAAAAACATCAACAAATTCAACAACAACCTCAACATTGAAAAACAATAACAACCTCAACATTGAAAAACACCAACAAATTCAACAACGACCACAACATTGAAAAACAATAACAACCTCAACATTGAAAAACACCAACAAATTCAACAACCTCAACTTAGAAAAACACCAACAAATTCAACAACAACCTCAAAATTGAAAAACAACAACAACCTCAACATTGAAAAACACCAACAAATTCGACAACAACCTCAACATTTAAAAACTACAGCAACCTCAACATTGAAAAACACCAACAAATTCAACAACAACCTCAAAATTGAAAAACAACAACAACCTCAAAATTGAAAAACACCATCAAATTCAACAACAACCTCAGCATTGAAAAACACAAACAAATTCAACAACAACCTCAACATTGAAAAACAACCGCAACCTCAACATTGAAAAACACCAACAAATTCAACAACAACCTCAACATAGAAAAACAACAACAACCTCAACATTGAAAAACACCAACAAATTCAACAACAACCTCAACATGGAAAAACACCAACAAATTCAACAACAACCTCAACAATGAAAAACAACAACAACCTCAACATTGAAAAACACCAACAAATTCAACAACAACCTCAACATTGAAAAACAACAACAAATTCAACAACAACCTCAAAATTGAAAAACACCAGCAATTCAACAACAACATCAACATTGAAAAACACCAACAAATTCAACAACAACCTCAACATTGAAAAACAACAACAACCTCAACATTGAAAAACACCAACAAATTCAACAACAACCTCAACATTGAAAAACAAAAACAACCTCAACGTTGAAAAACACCAACAAATTCAACAACATCCTCAACATTGTAAAACAGCAACAACCTCAACATTGAAAAACACCAACAATTTCAACAACAACTTCAACATTGAAAAACACCAAAAAATTCAACAACAACTTCGACATTGAAAAACACGAACAAATTCAACAACAACCTCAACATTGAAAAACACCAACAACCTCAACATTGAAAAACACCAACAAATTAGCAACAACTTCAACATTGAAAAACACCAAAAAATTCAACAACTTCGACATTGAAAAACACCAACAAATTCAACAACAACCTCAACATTGAAAAACACCAACAAATTCAACAACAACCTCAATATTGAAAAAAAACTACAACCTCAACATAGAGAAACACCAACAAATTCAACAAGAACCTCAGCATTGAAAAACACCGACAAATTCAACAACAACCTCAACATTGAAAAACACCAATAACCTCAACATTGAAAAACAGCAACAAATTCAACAACAACCTCAAAATTGAAAAACAACAACAACCTCAACATTGAAAAACACCAACAAATTCAACAACAACCTCAGCATTGAAAAACACCAACAAATTCAACAACAACCTCAAAATTGAAATACAACAACAACCTCAACATTGAAAAACACCAACAAATTCAACAACAACCTCAACATTGAAAAACAACAACAATCTCAACTTTGAAAAACACCAACAAATTCAACAACAACCTCAACATTGAAAAACACCAACAAATTCAACAACAACCTCAACATTGAAAAACAACAACATCCTCAACATTGAAAAACACCAACAAATTCCACAACAACTTCAACATTGAAAAACACCAACAAATTGAAAAACAACCTCAACATTGAAAAACACCAACAAATTCAACAACCTCAACATTTAAAAACACCAACAAATTCAACAACAACCTCAACATTGAAAAACAACAACAACCTCAACATTGAAAAACACCAACAAATTCAACAACAACCTCAACATTGAACAACACCAACAAATTCAACAACAACTTCAACATTGAAATACACCAACAGATTCAAAAACAACCTCGACATTGAAAAACACCAACAAATTCAACAATCTCAACATTGAAAAACGACAACAACCTCAACATTGAAAAACACCAACAAATTCAACAACAACCTCAACATCTAAAAACAACAACAACCTCAACATTGAAAAAAACCAACAAATTCAACAACAACCTCTACATTGAAAAACATCAACAAATTCAACAACAACCTCAACATTGAAAAACAATAACAACCTCAACATTGAAAAACACCAACAAATTCAACAACGACCACAACATTGAAAAACAGCAACAACCTCAACATTGAAAAACACCAACAAATTAGCAACAACTTCAACATTGAAAAACACCAAAAAATTCAACAACTTCGACATTGAAAAACACCAACAAATTCAACAACAACCTCAACATTGAAAAACACCAACAAATTCAACAACAACCTCAATATTGAAAAATAACTACAACCTCAACATAGAGAAACACCAACAAATTCAACAACAACCTCAACATTGAAAAACACCGACAAATTCAACAACAACCTCAACATTGAAAAACACCAACAACCTCAACATTGAAAAACAGCAACAAATTCAACAACAACCTCAAAATTGAAAAACAACAACAACCTCAACATTGAAAAACACCAACAAATTCAAAAACAACCTCAGCATTGAAAAACACCAACAAATTCAACAACAACCTCAAAATTGAAATACAACAACAACCTCAACATTGAAAAACACCAACAAATTCAACAACAACCTCAACATTGAAAAACAACAACAATCTCAACTTTGAAAAACACCAACAAATTCAACAACAACCTCAACATTGAAAAACACCAACAAATTCAACAACAACCTCAACATTGAAAAACAACAACAACCTCAACATTGAAAAACACCAACAAATTCCACAACAACTTCAACATTGAAAAACACCAACAAATTGAAAAACAACCTCAACATTGAAAAACACCAATAAATTCAAAAACCTCAACATTTAAAAACACCAAACAATTTCAACAACAACCTCAACATTGAAAAACAACAACAACCTCAACATTGAAAAACACCAACAAATTCAACAACAACCTCAACATTGAACAACACCAACAAATTCAACAACAACTTCAACATCGAAATACACCAACAGATTCAAAAACAACCTCGACATTGAAAAACACCAACAAATTCAGCAATCTCAACATTGAAAAACGACAACAACCTCAACATTGAAAAACACCAACAAATTCAACAACAACCTCAACATCTAAAAACAACAACAACCTCAACATTGAAAAAAACCAACAAATTCAACAACAACCTCTACATTGAAAAACATCAACAAATTCAACAACAACCTCAACATTGAAAAACAATAACAACCTCAACATTGAAAAACACCAACAAATTCAACAACGACCACAACATTGAAAAACAATAACAACCTCAACATTGAAAAACACCAACAAATTCAACAACCTCAACTTAGAAAAACACCAACAAATTCAACAACAACCTCAAAATTGAAAAACAACAACAACCTCAACATTGAAAAACACCAACAAATTCGACAACAACCTCAACATTTAAAAACTACAGCAACCTCAACATTGAAAAACACCAACAAATTCAACAACAACCTCAAAATTGAAAAACAACAACAACCTCAAAATTGAAAAACACCATCAAATTCAACAACAACCTCAGCATTGAAAAACACAAACAAATTCAACAACAACCTCAACATTGAAAAACAACCGCAACCTCAACATTGAAAAACACCAACAAATTCAACAACAACCTCAACATAGAAAAACAACAACAACCTCAACATTGAAAAACATCAACAAATTCAACAACAACCTCAACATGGAAAAACACCAACAAATTCAACAACAACCTCAACAATGAAAAACAACAACAACCTCAACATTGAAAAACACCAACAAATTCAACAACAACCTCAACATTGAAAAACAACAACAAATTCAACAACAACCTCAAAATTGAAAAACACCAGCAATTCAACAACAACATCAACATTGAAAAACACCAACAAATTCAACAACAACCTCAACATCTAAAAACAACAACAACCTCAACATTGAAAAAAACCAACAAATTCAAGAACAACCTCAACATTGAAAAACATCAACAAATTCAACAACAACCTCAACATTGAAAAACAATAACAACCTCAACATTGAAAAACACCAAAAAATTCAACAACGACCACAACATTGAAAAACAACAACAACCTCAACATTGAAAAACACCAACAAATTCAACAACAACCTCAACATTGAAAAACACCAACAAATTCAACAACAACCTCAAAATTGAAAAACAACAACAACCTCAACATTGAAAAACACCAACAAATTCAACAACAACCTCAACATTTAAAAACTACAACAACCTCAAAATTGAAAAACACCAACACATTCAACAACAACCTCAAAATTGAAAAACAACAACAACCTCAACATTGAAAAACACCAACAAATTCAACAACAACCTCAACATTGAAAAACACCAACAAATTCAACAACAACCTCAACATTGAAAAACAACAACATCCTCAACATTGTAAACCAACAACAAATTCAACAACAACCTCAACATTGAAAATCATCAACAACCTCAACATTGAAAAACAGCAACAAATTCAACAAAAACCTCAAAATTGAAAAACAACAACAACGTTAACATTGAAAAACACCAACAAATTCAACAACAACCTCAACTTTGAAAAACTTCAACAACCTCAACATTGAAAAACACCAACAAATTCAACAAAAACCTCAAAATTGAAAAACAACAACAACCTCAAAATTGAAAAACACCAACAAATTCAACAACAACCTCAACATTGAAAAACACCAACAAATTCAACAACAAACTCAATATTGAAAAACAACAACTACCTCAACATTGAAAAACACCAACAAATTCAACAAAAACCTCAACATTGAAAAACAACAACAATCTCAACATTGAAAAAAACCCAACAAATTCAACAACAACGTCAACATTGAAAAACACCAACAAATTCAACAACAACCTCAACATTGAAAAACAACAACAACCTCAACATTGAAAAACACCAACAAATTCAACAACAACCTCAACATTGAAAAACAACAACAACCTCAGCATTGAAAAACACCAACAAATTCCACAACAACTTCAACATTGAAAAACACCAACAAATTCAACAACAACCTCATCATTTAAAAACACCAACAAATTCAACAACAACCTCAACATTGAAAAACAACAACAACCTCAACATTGAAAAACACCAACAAATTCAACAACAACCTCAACATTGAAAAACAAAAACAACCTCAACGTTGAAAAACACCAACAAATTCAACAACATCCTCAACATTGTAAAACAACAACAACCTGAACATTGAAAAACACCAACAATTTCAACAACAACTTCAACATTGAAAAACACCAAAAAATTCAACAACAACTTCGACATTGAAAAACACGAACAAATTCAACAACAACCTCAACATTGAAAAACACCAACAACCTCAACATTGAAAAACACCAACAAATTAGCAACAACTTCAACATTGAAAAACACCAAAAAATTCAACAACTTCGACATTGAAAAACACCAACAAATTCAACAACAACCTCAACATTGAAAAACACCAACAAATTCAACAACAACCTCAATATTGAAAAATAACTACAACCTCAACATAGGGAAACTCCAACAAATTCAACAAGAACGTCAACATTGAAAAACACCGACAAATTCAACAACAAACTCAACATTGAAAAACACCAACAACCTCAACATTGAAAAACAGCAACAAATTCAACAACAACCTCAAAATTGAAAAACAACAACAACCTCAACATTGAAAAACACCAACAAATTCAACAACAACCTCAGCATTGAAAAACACCAACAAATTCAACAACAACCTCAAAATTGAAATACAACAACAACCTCAACATTGAAAAACACCAACAAATTCAACAACAACCTCAACATTGAAAAACAACAACAATCTCAACTTTGAAAAACACCAACAAATTCAACAACAACCTCAACATTGAAAAACACCAACAAATTCAACAACAACCTCAACATTGAAAAACAACAACATCCTCAACATTGAAAAACACCAACAAATTCCACAACAACTTCAACATTGAAAAACACCAACAAATTGAAAAACAACCTCAACATTGAAAAACACCAACAAATTCAACAACCTCAACATTTAAAAACACCAACAAATTCAACAACAACCTCAACATTGAAAAACAACAACAACCTCAACATTGAAAAACACCAACAAATTCAACAACAACCTCAACATTGAACAACACCAACAAATTCAACAACAACCTCAACATTGAAATACACCAACAGATTCAAAAACAACCTCGACATTGAAAAACACCAACAAATTCAACAATCTCAACATTGAAAAACGACAACAACCTCAACATTGAAAAACACCAACAAATTCAAAAACAATCTCAACATCTAAAAACAACAACAACCTCAACATTGAAAAAAACCAACAAATTCAACAACAACCTCTACATTGAAAAACATCAACAAATTCAACAACAACCTCAACATTGAAAAACACCAACAAATTCAACAACGACCACAACATTGAAAAACAGCAACAACCTCAACATTGAAACACACCAACAAATTAGCAACAACTTCAACATTGAAAAACACCAAAAAATTCAACAACTTCGACATTGAAAAACACCAACAAATTCAACAACAACCTCAACATTGAAAAACACCGACAAATTCAACAACAACCTCAACATTGAAAAACACCAACAACCTCAACATTGAAAAACAGCAACAAATTCAACAACAACCTCAAAATTGAAAAACAACAACAACCTCAACATTGAAAAACACCAACAAATTCAACAACAACCTCAGCATTGAAAAACACCAACAAATTCAACAACAACCTCAAAATTGAAATACAACAACAACCTCAACATTGAAAAACACCAACAAATTCAACAACAACCTCAACATTGAAAAACAACAACAATCTCAACTTTGAAAAACACCAACAAATTCAACAACAACCTCAACATTGAAAAACACCAACAAATTCAACAACAACCTCAACATTGAAAAACAACAACATCCTCAACATTGAAAAACACCAACAAATTCCACAACAACTTCAACATTGAAAAACACCAACAAATTGAAAAACAACCTCAACATTGAAAAACACCAACAAATTCAACAACCTCAACATTTAAAAACACCAACAAATTCAACAACAACCTCAACATTGAAAAACAACAACAACCTCAACATTGAAAAACACCAACAAATTCAACAACAACCTCAACATTGAACAACACCAACAAATTCAACAACAACCTCAACATTGAAATACACCAACAGATTCAAAAACAACCTCGACATTGAAAAACACCAACAAATTCAACAATCTCAACATTGAAAAACGACAACAACCTCAACATTGAAAAACACCAACAAATTCAAAAACAATCTCAACATCTAAAAACAACAACAACCTCAACATTGAAAAAAACCAACAAATTCAACAACAACCTCTACATTGAAAAACATCAACAAATTCAACAACAACCTCAACATTGAAAAACACCAACAAATTCAACAACGACCACAACATTGAAAAACAGCAACAACCTCAACATTGAAACACACCAACAAATTAGCAACAACTTCAACATTGAAAAACACCAAAAAATTCAACAACTTCGACATTGAAAAACACCAACAAATTCAACAACAACCTCAACATTGAAAAACACCTACAAATTCAACAACAACCTCAATATTGAAAAATAACTACAACCTCAACATAGAGAAACACCAACAAATTCAACAACAACCTCAACATTGAAAAACACCGACAAATTCAACAACAACCTCAACATTGAAAAACACCAACAACCTCAACATTGAAAAACAGCAACAAATTCAACAACAACCTCAAAATTGAAAAACAACAACAACCTCAACATTGAAAAACACCAACAAATTCAACAACAACCTCAGCATTGAAAAACACCAACAAATTCAAGAACAACCTCAAAATTGAAATACAACAACAACCTCAACATTGAAAAACACCAACAAATTCAACAACAACCTCAACATTGAAAAACAACAACAATCTCAAATTTGAAAAACACCAACAAATTCAACAACAACCTCAACATTGAAAAACACCAACAAATTCAACAACAACCTCAACATTGAAAAACAACAACAACCTCAACATTGAAAAACACCAACAAATTCCACAACAACTTCAACATTGAAAAACACCAACAAATTGAAAAACAACCTCAACATTGAAAAACACCAACAAATTCAACAACCTCAACATTTAAAAACACCAACAAATTCAACAACAACCTCAACATTGAAAAACAACAACAACCTCAACATTGAAAAACACCAACAAATTCAACAACAACCTCAACATTGAACAACACCAACAAATTCAACAACAACTTCAACATCGAAATACACCAACAGATTCAAAAACAACCTCGACATTGAAAAACACCAACAAATTCAACAATCTCAACATTGAAAAACGACAACAACCTCAACATTGAAAAACACCAACAAATTCAACAACAACCTCAACATCTAAAAACAACAACAACCTCAACATTGAAAAAAACCAACAAATTCAACAACAACCTCTACATTGAAAAACATCAACAAATTCAACAACAACCTCAACATTGAAAACAATAACAACCTCAACATTGAAAAACACCAACAAATTCAACAACGACCACAACATTGAAAAACAATAACAACCTCAACATTGAAAAACACCAACAAATTCAACAACCTCAACTTAGAAAAACACCAACAAATTCAACAACAACCTCAAAATTGAAAAACAACAACAACCTCAACATTGAAAAACACCAACAAATTCAACAACAACCTCAACATTGAAAAACACCAACAAATTCAACAACAAACTCATTATTGAAAAACAACAACTACCTCAACATTGAAAAACACCAACAAATTCAACAAAAACCTCAACATTGAAAAACAACAACAATCTCAACATTGAAAAAAACCCAACAAATTCAACAACAACGTCAACATTGAAAAACACCAACAAATTCAACAACAACCTCAACATTGAAAAACAACAACAACCTCAACATCGAAAAACACCAACAAATTCAACAACAACCTCAACATTGAAAAACAACAACAACCTCAACATTGAAAAACACCAACAAATTCCACAACAACTTCAACATTGAAAAACACCAACAAATTCAACAACAACCTCATCATTTAAAAACACCAACAAATTCAACAACAACCTCAACATTGAAAAACAACAACAACCTCAACATTGAAAAACACCAACAAATTCAACAACAACCTCAACATTGAAAAACAAAAACAACCTCAACGTTGAAAAACACCAACAAATTCAACAACATCCTCAACATTGTAAAACAACAACAACCTGAACATTGAAAAACACCAACAATTTCAACAACAACTTCAACATTGAAAAACACCAAAAAATTCAACAACAACTTCGACATTGAAAAACACGAACAAATTCAACAACAACCTCAACATTGAAAAACACCAACAACCTCAACATTGAAAAACACCAACAAATTAGCAACAACTTCAACATTGAAAAACACCAAAAAATTCAACAACTTCGACATTGAAAAACACCAACAAATTCAACAACAACCTCAACATTGAAAAACACCAACAAATTCAACAACAACCTCAATATTGAAAAATAACTACAACCTCAACATAGAGAAACTCCAACAAATTCAACAAGAACGTCAACATTGAAAAACACCGACAAATTCAACAACAAACTCAACATTGAAAAACACCAACAACCTCAACAATGAAAAACAGCAACAAATTCAACAACAACCTCAAAATTGAAAAACAACAACAACCTCAACATTGAAAAACACCAACAAATTCAACAACAACCTCAGCATTGAAAAACACCAACAAATTCAACAACAACCTCAAAATTGAAATACAACAACAACCTCAACATTGAAAAACACCAACAAATTCAACAACAACCTCAACATTGAAAAACAACAACAATCTCAACTTTGAAAAACACCAACAAATTCAACAACAACCTCAACATTGAAAAACACCAACAAATTCAACAACAACCTCAACATTGAAAAACAACAACATCCTCAACATTGAAAAACACCAACAAATTCCACAACAACTTCAACATTGAAAAACACCAACAAATTGAAAAACAACCTCAACATTGAAAAACACCAACAAATTCAACAACCTCAACATTTAAAAACACCAACAAATTCAACAACAACCTCAACATTGAAAAACAACAACAACCTCAACATTGAAAAACACCAACAAATTCAACAACAACCTCAACATTGAAAAACACCAACAAATTCAACAACAACCTCAACATTGAAATACACCAACAGATTCAAAAACAACCTCGACATTGAAAAACACCAACAAATTCAACAATCTCAACATTGAAAAACGACAACAACCTCAACATTGAAAAACACCAACAAATCAAAAACAATCTCAACATCTAAAAACAACAACAACCTCAACATTGAAAAAAACCAACAAATTCAACAACAACCTCTACATTGAAAAACATCAACAAATTCAACAACAACCTCAACATTGAAAAACAATAACAACCTCAACATTGAAACCACCAACAAATTCAACAACGACCACAACATTGAAAAACAGCAACAACCTCAACATTGAAACACACCAACAAATTAGCAACAACTTCAACATTGAAAAACACCAAAAAATTCAACAACTTCGACATTGAAAAACACCAACAAATTCAACAACAACCTCAACATTGAAAAACACCGACAAATTCAACAACAACCTCAACATTGAAAAACACCAACAACCCTCAACATTGAAAAAACAGCAAACAAATTCAACAACAACCTCAAAATTGAAAAACAACAACAACCTCAACATTGAAAAACACCAACAAATTCAACAACAACCTCAGCATTGAAAAACACCAACAAATTCAACAACAACCTCAAAATTGAAATACAACAACAACCTCAACATTGAAAAACACCAACAAATTCAACAACAACCTCAACATTGAAATACAACAACAATCTCAAATTTGAAAAACACCAACAAATTCAACAACAACCTCAACATTGAAAAACACCAACAAATTCAACAACAACCTCAACATTGAAAAACAACAACAACCTCAACATTGAAAAACACAACAAATTCCACAACAACTTCAACATTGAAAAACACCAACAAATTGAAAAACAACCTCAACATTGAAAAACACCAACAAATTCAACAACCTCAACATTTAAAAACACCAACAAATTCAACAACAACCTCAACATTGAAAAACAACACAACCTCAACATTGAAAAACACCAACAAATTCAACAACAACCTCAACATTGAACAACACCAACAAATTCAACAACAACTTCAACATCGAAATACACCAACAGATTCAAAAACAACCTCGACATTGAAAAACACCAACAAATTCAACAATCTCAACATTGAAAAACGACAACAACCTCAACATTGAAAAACACCAACAAATTCAACAACAACCTCAACATCTAAAAACAACAACAACCTCAACATTGAAAAAAACCAACAAATTCAACAACAACCTCTACATTGAAAAACATCAACAAATTCAACAACAACCTCAACATTGAAAACAATAACAACCTCAACATTGAAAAACACCAACAAATTCAACAACGACCACAACATTGAAAAACAATAACAACCTCAACATTGAAAAACACCAACAAATTCAACAACCTCAACTTAGAAAAACACCAACAAATTCAACAACAACCTCAAAATTGAAAAACAACAACAACCTCAACATTGAAAAACACCAACAAATTCGACAACAACCTCAACATTTAAAAACTACAGCAACCTCAACATTGAAAAACACCAACAAATTCAACAACAACCTCAAAATTGAAAAACAACAACAACCTCAAAATTGAAAAACACCATCAAATTCAACAACAACCTCAGCATTGAAAAACACAAACAAATTCAACAACAACCTCAACATTGAAAAACAACCGCAACCTCAACATTGAAAAACACCAACAAATTCAACAACAACCTCAACATAGAAAAACAACAACAACCTCAACATTGAAAAACACCAACAAATTCAACAACAACCTCAACATGGAAAAACACCAACAAATTCAACAACAACCTCAACAATGAAAAACAACAACAACCTCAACATTGAAAAACACCAACAAATTCAACAACAACCTCAACATTGAAAAACAACAACAAATTCAACAACAACCTCAAAATTGAAAAACACCAGCAATTCAACAACAACATCAACATTGAAAAACACCAACAAATTCAACAACAACCTCAACATCTAAAAACAACAACAACCTCAACATTGAAAAAAACCAACAAATTCAAGAACAACCTCAACATTGAAAAACATCAACAAATTCAACAACAACCTCAACATTGAAAAACAATAACAACCTCAACATTGAAAAATACCAACAAATTCAACAACGACCACAACATTGAAAAACAACAACAACCTCAACATTGAAAAACACCAACAAATTCAACAACAACCTCAACATTGAAAAACACCAACAAATTCAACAACAACCTCAAAATTGAAAAACAACAACAACCTCAACATTGAAAAACACCAACAAATTCAACAACAACCTCAACATTTAAAAACTACAACAACCTCAACATTGAAAAACACCAACACATTCAACAACAACCTCAAAATTGAAAAACAACAACAACCTCAACATTGAAAAACACCAACAAATTCAACAACAACCTCAACAGTGAAAAACACCAACAAATTCAACAACAACCTGAACATTGAAAAACAACAACATCCTCAACATTGTAAAACAACAACAAATTCAACAACAACCTCAACATTGAAAAACAACAACAACCTCAACATTGAAAAACACCAACAAATTCAACAAAAACCTCAAAATTGAAAAACAACAACAACTTTAACATTGAAAAACACCAACAAATTCAACAACAACCTCAACATTGAAAAACTTCAACAACCTCAACATTGAAAAACACCAACAAATTCAACAAAAACCTCAAAATTGAAAAACAACAACAACCTCAAAATTGAAAAACACCAACAAATTCAACAACAACCTCAACATTGAAAAACACCAACAAATTCAACAACAACCTCAATATTGAAAAACAACAACTACCTCAACATTGAAAAACACCAACACATTCAACAACAACCTCAACATTGAAAAACAACAACAATCTCAACATTGAAAAAAAACCAACAAATTCAACAACAACGTCAACATTGAAAAACACCAACAAATTCAACAACAACCTCAACATTGAAAAACAGCAACAACCTCAACATTGAAAAACACCAACAAATTCAACAACAACCTCAACATTGAAAAACAACAACAACCTCAACATTGAAAAACACCAACAAATTCCACAACAACTTCAACATTGAAAAACACCAACAAATTCAACAACAACCTCAACATTCAAAAACACCAACAAATTCAACAACAACCTCATCATTTAAAAACACCAACAAATTCAACAACAACCTCAACATTGAAAAACAACAACAACCTCAACATTGAAAAACACCAACAAATTCAACAACAACCTCAACATTGAAAAACAACAACAACCTCAACATTGAAAAACACCAACAAATTCAACAACAACCTCAACATTGAAAAACAACAACAACCTCAACATTGAAAAACACCAACAAATTCCACAACAACTTCAACATTGAAAAACACCAACAAATTCAACAACAACCTCAACATTCAAAAACACCAACAAATTCAACAACAACCTCATCATTTAAAAACACCAACAAATTCAACAACAACCTCAACATTGAAAAACAACAACAACCTCAACATTGAAAAACACCAACAAATTCAACAACAACCTCAACATTGAAAAACAAAAACAACCTCAACATTGAAAAACACCAACAATTTCAACAACAACTTCAACATTGAAAAACACCAAAAAATTCAACAACAACATCGACATTGAAAAACACGAACAAATTCAACAACAACCTCAACATTGAAAAACACCAACAACCTCAACATTGAAAAACACCAACAAATTAGCAACAACTTCAACATTGAAAAACACCAAAAAATTCAACAACTTCGACATTGAAAAACACCAACAAATTCAACAACAACCTCAACATTGAAAAACACCAACAAATTCAACAACAACCTCAATATTGAAAAATAACTACAACCTCAACATAGAGAAACTCCAACAAATTCAACAAGAACCTCAACATTGAAAAACACCGACAAATTCAACAACAACCTCAACATTGAAAAACACCAACAACCTCAACATTGAAAAACAGCAACAAATTCAACAACAACCTCAAAATTGAAAAACAACAACAACCTCAACATTGAAAAACACCAACAAATTCAACAACAACCTCAGCATTGAAAAACACCAACAAATTCAACAACAACCTCAAAATTGAAATACAACAACAACCTCAACATTGAAAAACACCAACAAATTCAACAACAACCTCAACATTGAAAAACAACAACAATCTCAACTTTGAAAAACACCAACAAATTCAACAACAACCTCAACATTGAAAAACACCAACAAATTCAACAACAACCTCAACATTGAAAAACAACAACATCCTCAACATTGAAAAACACCAACAAATTCCACAACAACTTCAACATTGAAAAACACCAACAAATTGAAAAACAACCTCAACATTGAAAAACACCAACAAATTCAACAACCTCAACATTTAAAAACACCAACAAATTCAACAACAACCTCAACATTGAAAAACAACAACAACCTCAACATTGAAAAACACCAACAAATTCAACAACAACCTCAACATTGAACAACACCAACAAATTCAACAACAACTTCAACATTGAAATACACCAACAGATTCAAAAACAACCTCGACATTGAAAAACACCAACAAATTCAACAATCTCAACATTGAAAAACGACAACAACCTCAACATTGAAAAACACCAACAAATTCAACAACAACCTCAACATCTAAAAACAACAACAACCTCAACATTGAAAAAAACCAACAAATTCAACAACAACCTCTATATTGAAAAACATCAACAAATTCAACAACAACCTCAACATTGAAAAACAATAACAACCTCAACATTGAAAAACACCAACAAATTCAACAACGACCACAACATTGAAAAACAGCAACAACCTCAACATTGAAAAACACCAACAAATTAGCAACAACTTCAACATTGAAAAACACCAAAAAATTCAACAACTTCGACATTGAAAAACACCAACAAATTCAACAACAACCTCAACATTGAAAAACACCAACAAATTCAACAACAACCTCAATATTGAAAAATAACTACAACCTCAACATAGAGAAACACCAACAAATTCAACAACAACCTCAACATTGAAAAACACCGACAAATTCAACAACAACCTCAACATTGAAAAACACCAACAACCTCAACATTGAAAAACAGCAACAAATTCAACAACAACCTCAAAATTGAAAAACAACAACAACCTCAACATTGAAAAACACCAACAAATTCAACAACAACCTCAGCATTGAAAAACACCAACAAATTCAACAACAACCTCAAAATTGAAATACAACAACAACCTCAACATTGAAAAACACCAACA
Organism: Isurus oxyrinchus; assembly: GCA_026770705.1. Taxonomy (NCBI): domain Eukaryota; kingdom Metazoa; phylum Chordata; class Chondrichthyes; order Lamniformes; family Lamnidae; genus Isurus; species Isurus oxyrinchus. The sequence goes on from JANJGN010000765.1 coordinate 128,819, forward strand.
AATTCAACAACAACCTCAACATTGAAAAACAACAACAATCTCAACTTTGAAAAACACCAACAAATTCAACAACAACCTCAACATTGAAAAACACCAACAAATTCAACAACAACCTCAACATTGAAAAACAACAACAACCTCAACATTGAAAAACACCAACAAATTCCACAACAACTTCAACATTGAAAAACACCAACAAATTGAAAAACAACCTCAACATTGAAAAACACCAACAAATTCAACAACCTCAACATTTAAAAACACCAACAAATTCAACAACAACCTCAACATTGAAAAACAACAACAACCTCAACATTGAAAAACACCAACAAATTCAACAACAACCTCAACATTGAACAACACCAACAAATTCAACAACAACTTCAACATCGAAATACACCAACAGATTCAAAAACAACCTCGACATTGAAAAACACCAACAAATTCAACAATCTCAACATTGAAAAACGACAACAACCTCAACATTGAAAAACACCAACAAATTCAACAACAACCTCAACATCTAAAAACAACAACAACCTCAACATTGAAAAAAACCAACAAATTCAACAACAACCTCTACATTGAAAAACATCAACAAATTCAACAACAACCTCAACATTGAAAAACAATAACAACCTCAACATTGAAAAACACCAACAAATTCAACAACGACCACAACATTGAAAAACAATAACAACCTCAACATTGAAAAACACCAACAAATTCAACAACCTCAACTTAGAAAAACACCAACAAATTCAACAACAACCTCAAAATTGAAAAACAACAACAACCTCAACATTGAAAAACACCAACAAATTCGACAACAACCTCAACATTTAAAAACTACAGCAACCTCAACATTGAAAAACACCAACAAATTCAACAACAACCTCAAAATTGAAAAACAACAACAACCTCAAAATTGAAAAACACCATCAAATTCAACAACAACCTCAGCATTGAAAAACACAAACAAATTCAACAACAACCTCAACATTGAAAAACAACCGCAACCTCAACATTGAAAAACACCAACAAATTCAACAACAACCTCAACATAGAAAAACAACAACAACCTCAACATTGAAAAACACCAACAAATTCAACAACAACCTCAACATGGAAAAACACCAACAAATTCAACAACAACCTCAACAATGAAAAACAACAACAACCTCAACATTGAAAAACACCAACAAATTCAACAACAACCTCAACATTGAAAAACAACAACAAATTCAACAACAACCTCAAAATTGAAAAACACCAGCAATTCAACAACAACATCAACATTGAAAAACACCAACAAATTCAACAACAACCTCAACATCTAAAAACAACAACAACCTCAACATTGAAAAAAACCAACAAATTCAAGAACAACCTCAACATTGAAAAACATCAACAAATTCAACAACAACCTCAACATTGAAAAACAATAACAACCCCAACATTGAAAAACACCAACAAATTCAACAACGACCACAACATTGAAAAACAACAACAACCTCAACATTGAAAAACACCAACAAATTCAACAACAACCTCAACATTGAAAAACACCAACAAATTCAACAACAACCTCAAAATTGAAAAACAACAACAACCTCAACATTGAAAAACACCAACAAATTCAACAACAACCTCAACATTTAAAAACTACAACAACCTCAACATTGAAAAACACCAACACATTCAACAACAACCTCAAAATTGAAAAACAACAACAACCTCAACATTGAAAAACACCAACAAATTCAACAACAACCTCAACATTGAAAAACACCAACAAATTCAACAACAACCTCAACATTGAAAAACAACAACATCCTCAACATTGTAAAACAACAACAAATTCAACAACAACCTCAACATTGAAAAACAACAACAACCTCAACATTGAAAAACACCAACAAATTCAACAAAAACCTCAAAATTGAAAAACAACAACAACTTTAACATTGAAAAACACCAACAAATTCAACAACAACCTCAACATTGAAAAACTTCAACAACCTCAACATTGAAAAACACCAACAAATTCAACAAAAACCTCAAAATTGAAAAACAACAACAACCTCAAAATTGAAAAACACCAACAAATTCAACAACAACCTCAACATTGAAAAACACCAACAAATTCAACAACAACCTCAATATTGAAAAACAACAACTACCTCAACATTGAAAAACACCAACAAATTCAACAACAACCTCAACATTGAAAAACAACAACAATCTCAACATTGAAAAAAAACCAACAAATTCAACAACAACGTCAACATTGAAAAACACCAACAAATTCAACAACAACCTCAACATTGAAAAACAACAACAACCTCAACATTGAAAAACACCAACAAATTCCACAACAACCTCAACATTGAAAAACAACAACAACCTCAACATTGAAAAACACCAACAAATTCCACAACAACTTCAACATTGAAAAACACCAACAAATTCAACAACAACCTCAACATTCAAAAACACCAACAAATTCAACAACAACCTCATCATTTAAAAACACCAACAAATTCAACAACAACCTCAACATTGAAAAACAACAACAACCTCAACATTGAAAAACACCAACAAATTCAACAACAACCTCAACATTGAAAAACAAAAACAACCTCAACGTTGAAAAACACCAACAAATTCAACAACATCCTCAACATTGCAAAACAACAACAACCTCAACATTGAAAAACACCAACAATTTCAACAACAACTTCAACATTGAAAAACACCAAAAAATTCAACAACAACTTCGACATTGAAAAACACGAACAAATTCAACAACAACCTCAACATTGAAAAACAGCAAAAACCTCAACATTGAAAAACACCAACAAATTAGCAACAACTTCAACATTGAAAAAGACCAAAAAATTCAACAACTTCGACATTGAAAAACACCAACAAATTCAACAATAACCTCAACATTGAAAAACTCCAACAAATTCAACAACAACCTCAATATTGAAAAATAACTACAACCTCAACATAGAGAAACACCAACAAATTCAACAACAACCCCAACATTGAAAAACACCGACAAATTCAACAACAACCTCAACATGGAAAAACAACAACAACCTCAACATCGAAAAACACCAACAACTTCAACAACAACCTCAACATTGAAAAACACCAACAAATTCAACAACAACCTCAACATTGAAAAACAACAATAACCTCAACATTGAAAAACACCAACAAATTCAACAACAACCTCAACATTGAAAAACAACAACAACCTCAACAGTGAAAAACACCAACAAATTCAACAACCTCAACATTGAAAAACACCAACAAATTCAACAACAACCTCAAAATTGAAAAACAACAACAACCTCAACATTGAAAAACACCAACAAATTCAACAACAACCTCAGCATTGAAAAACACCAACAACCTCAACATTGAAAACACCAACAAATTCAACAACAACCTCAAAATTGAAAAACAACAACAACCTCAACATTGAAAAACACCAACAAATTCAACAACAACCTCAACATTGAAAAACACCAACAAATTCAACAACAACCTCAAAATTGAAAAACAACAACAACCTCAACATTGAAAAACAACAACAACCTCAACATTGAAAAACACCAACAAATTCAACAACAACCTCAACATTGAAAAACACCAACAAATTCAACAACAACCTCAACATTGAAAAACAACAACAACCTCAACAATGAAAAACACCAACAAATTCAACAACAACCTCAACATTGAAAAACAACAACAACCTCAACATTCAAAAACACCAACAAATTCCACAACAACTTCAACATTGAAAAACACCAACAAATTCAACAACAACCTCAACATTGAAAAACACCAACAAATTCAACAACAACCTCAACATTGAAAAACACCAACAAATTCAACAACAACCTCAACATTGAAAAACAACAACAACCTCAACATTGAAAAACACCAACAAATTCAACAACAACCTCAACATTGAAAAACACCAACAAATTCAACAACAACTTCAACATTGAAATACACCAACAGATTCAAAAACAACCTCGACATTGAAAAACACCAACTAATTCAACAACCTCAACATTGAAAAACTACAACAACCTCAACATTGAAAAACACCAACAGATTCAACAACAACCTCAACATCTAAAAACAACAACAACCTCAACATTGAAAAAAACCAACAAATTCAAGAACAACCTCAACATTGAAAAACATCAACAAATTCAACAACAACCTCAACATTGAAAAACAATAACAACCTCAACATTGAAAAACACCAACAAATTCAACAACGACCACAACATTGAAAAACAACAACAACCTCAACATTGAAAAACACCAACAAATTCAACAACAACCTCAACATTGAAAAACACCAACAAATTCAACAACAACCTCAAAATTGAAAAACAACAACAACCTCAACATTGAAAAACACCAACAAATTCAACAACAACCTCAACATTTAAAAACTACAACAACCTCAACATTGAAAAACACAAACAAATTCAACAACAACCTCAAAATTGAAAAACAACAATAACCTCAAAATTGAAAAACACCAAAAAATTCAACAACAACCTCAACATTGAAAATCACCAACAAATTCAACAACAACCTCAACATTGAAAAACAACCACAACCTCAACATTGAAAAACACCAACAAATTCAACAACAACCTCAACATTGAAAAACACCAACAAATTCAACAACAACCTCAACAATGAAAAACAACAACAACCTCAACATTGAAAAACACCAACAAATTCAACAACAATCTCAACATTGAAAAACTACAACAAATTCAACAACAACCTCAAAATTGAAATACACCAACAATTCAACAACAACATCAACATTGAAAAACACCAACAAATTCAACAACAACCTCAACATTGAAAAACAACAAGTACCTCAAAATTGAAAAACACCAACAAATTCAACAACAACCTCAACATTGAAAAAGATCAACAACCTCAACATTGAAAAACACCAACAAATTCAACAACAACCTCAACATTTAAAAACACCAACAAATTCAACAAACACCTCAACATTGAAAAACAACAACAACCTCAACATTGAAAAACAGCAAGAACCTCAACACTGAAAAACACCAACAAATTGAACAACAACCTCAACATTGATAAACAACAACATCCTCAACATGGAAAAACACCAACAAATTCAACAACAACCTCAACATGGAAAAACACCAACAAATTCAACAACAACCTCAACATTGAAAAATACCAACAAATTCAACAACAACCTCAAAATTGAAATACAACAACAACCTCAACATTGAAAAACACCAACAAATTCAACAAAAACCTCAACATTGAAAAACAACAACAATCTCAACTTTGAAAAACACCAACAAATTCAACAACAACCTCAACATTGAAAAACACCAACAAATTCAACAACAACCTCAACATTGAAAAACAACAACAACCTCAACATTGAAAAACACCAACAAATTCCACAACAACTTCAACATTGAAAAACACCAACAAATTGAAAAACAACCTCAACATTGAAAAACACCAACAAATTCAACAACCTCAACATTTAAAAACACCAACAAATTCAACAACAACCTCAACATTGAAAAACAACAACAACCTCAACATTGAAAAACACCAACAAATTCAACAACAACCTCAACATTGAACAACACCAACAAATTCAACAACAACTTCAACATTGAAATACACCAACAGATTCAAAAACAACCTCGACATTGAAAAACACCAACAAATTCAACAATCTCAACATTGAAAAACGACAACAACCTCAACATTGAAAAACACCAAGAAATTCAACAACAACCTCAACATCTAAAAACAACAACAACCTCAACATTGAAAAAAACCAACAAATTCAACAACAACCTCTACATTGAAAAACATCAACAAATTCAACAACAACCTCAACATTGAAAAACAATAACAACCTCAACATTGAAAAACACCAACAAATTCAACAACGACCACAACATTGAAAAACAATAACAACCTCAACATTGAAAAACACCAACAAATTCAACAACCTCAACTTAGAAAAACACCAACAAATTCAACAACAACCTCAAAATTGAAAAACAACAACAACCTCAACATTGAAAAACACCAACAAATTCGACAACAACCTCAACATTTAAAAACTACAGCAACCTCAACATTGAAAAACACCAACAAATTCAACAACAACCTCAAAATTGAAAAACAACAACAACCTCAAAATTGAAAAACACCAACAAATTCAACAACAACCTCAGCATTGAAAAACACCAACAAATTCAACAACAACCTCAACATTGAAAAACAACCGCAACCTCAACATTTCAAAACACCAACAAATTCAACAACAACCTCAACATAGAAAAACAACAACAACCTCAACATTGAAAAACACCAACAAATTCAACAACAACCTCAACATGGAAAAACACCAACAAATTCAACAACAACCTCAACAATGAAAAACAACAACAACCTCAACATTGAAAAACACGAACAAATTCAACAACAACCTCAACATTGAAAAACAACAACAAATTCAACAACAACCTCAAAATTGAAAAACACCAGCAATTCAACAACAGCATCAACATTGAAAAACACCAACAAATTCAACAACAACCTCAACTTTGAAAAACAACAAGTACCTCAACATTGAAAAACACCAACAAATTCAACAACAACCTCAACATTGAAAAAGATCAACAACCTCAACATTGAAAAACACCAACAAATTCAACAACAACCTCAACATTGAAAAACACCAACAAATTCAACAAACACCTCAACATTGAAAAATAACAGCAACCTCAACATTGAAAAACAGCAACAACCTCAACACTGAAAAACACCAACAAATTGAACAACAACCTCAACATTGATAAACAACAACCTCAACATTGAAAAACACCAACAAATTCAACAACAACCTCAACATTGAAAAACACCAAAAAATTCAACAACAACCCCAACATTGAAAAACAACAACAACCTCAACATTGAAAAACACAATCAAATTCAACACCAACATCTACATTGAAAAACAACAACAAATTCAACTACAACCTCAACATTGAAAAACAAAAACAACCTCAACGTTGAAAAACACCAACAAATTCAACAACAATCTCAACATTGCAAAACAACAACAACCTCAACATTGAAAAACACCAAGAACTTCAACAACAACTTCAACATTGAAAAACACCAACAAATTCAACCACAACCTCACATTGAAAAACACCAACAAATTCAACAACAACCTCAACATTGAAAAACAACAACCACCTCAACATTGAAAAACACCAAAAAATTCAACAACAACCTCAACATTGAAAAATAACAACAACCTCAAAATTGAAAAACACCAACAAATTCAACAAAAACCTCAACATTGAAAAACAACAACAACCTCAGCATTGAAAAACACCAACAAATTCAACAACAACCTCAACATTGAAAAAGAACAACAACCTCAACATTGAAAAACACCAACAAATTCAAAAACAACCTCAACATTGAAAAACACCAACAAATTCAACAACAACCTCAAAATTGAAAAACAACAAAAACCTCAACATTGAAAAACACCAACAAATTCAACAACAACGTCTACATTTAAAAACTACAACAACCTCAACATTGAAAAACACCAACAAATTCAACAACAACCTCAAAATTGAAAAACAGCAACAACCTCAAAATTGAAAAACACCAACAAATTCAACAACAACCTCAACACTGAAAAACACGAACAAATTCAACAACAACCTCAACATTGAAAAACAACAACAACCTCAACATTGAAAAACACCAACAAATTCAACAACAACCTCAACATTGAAAAACAACAACAACCTCAAAATTGAAAAACAACAACAACCTCAACATTGAAAAACACCAACAAATTCAACAACAACTTCAACTTTGAAATACACCAACAAATTCAACAACAACCTCGACATTGAAAAACACCAACAAATTCAACAACAACCTCAACATTGAAAAACACCAACAAATTCAACAACAACCTCAAAATTGAAAAACAGCAACAACCTCAAAATTGAAAAACACCAACAAATTCAACAACAACCTCAACACTGAAAAACACGAACAAATTCAACAACAACCTCAACATTGAAAAACAACAACAACCTCAACATTGAAAAACACCAACAAATTCAACAACAACCTCAACATTGAAAAACAACAACAACCTCAAAATTGAAAAACAACAACAACATCAACATTGAAAAACACCAGCAAATTCAACAACAACTTCAACTTTGAAATACACCAACAAATTCAACAACAACCTCGACATTGAAAAACACCAACAAATTCAACAACCTCAACATTGAACAACTACAACAACCTCAACATTGAAAAACACCAACAAATTCAACAACAACTTCAACATCTAAAAACAACAACCTCAACATTGAAAAACACCCACAAATTCAACAACAACCTCAACATTGAAAAACATCAACAAATTCAACAACAACATCAACATTGAAAAACAATAAAAACCTCAACATTGAAAAACACCAACAAGTTCAACAACGACCTCAACATTGAAAAACAACAACAACCTCAACATTGAAAAACACCAACAAATTCAACAACAACCTCAACATTGAAAAACAACAACAAATTCAACAACAACCTCAAAATTGAAAAACACCAACAATTCAACAACAACATCAACATTGAAAAACAGCAACAAATTCAACAACAACCTCAAGATTGAAAAACAACAAGTACCTCAACATTGAAAAACACCAACAAATTCAACAACAACCTCAACATTGAAAAAGATCAACAACCTCAACATTGAAAAACACCAACAAATTCAACAAACACCTCAACATTGAAAAATAACAGCAACCTCAACATTGAAAAACAGCAACAACCTCAACACTGAAAAACACCAACAAATTGAACAACAACCTCAACATTGATAAACAACAACCTCAACATTGAAAAACACCAACAAATTCAACAACAACATCAACATTGAAAAACACCAAAAAATTCAACAACAACCTCAACATTGAAAAACAAAAACAACCTCAACGTTGAAAAACACCAACAAATTCAACAACAATCTCAACATTGCAAAACAACAACAACCTCAACATTGAAAAACACCAACAACTTCAACAACAACTTCAACATACAAAAACACCAACAAATTCAACCACAACCTCACATTGAAAAACACCAACAAATTCAACAACAACCTCAACATTGAAAAACAACAACCACCTCAACATTGAAAAACACCAAAAAATTCAACAACAACCTCAACATTGAAAAATAACAACAACCTCAAAATTGAAAAACACCAACAAATTCAACAAAAACCTCAACATTGAAAAATAACAACAACCTCAGCATTGAAAAACACCAACAAATTCAACAACAACCTCAACATTGAAAAAGAACAACAACCTCAAAATTGAAAAACACCAACAAATTCAACAACAACCTCAACACTGAAAAACACGAACAAATTCAACAACAACCTCAACATTGAAAAACAACAACAACCTCAAAATTGAAAAACACCAACAAATTCAACAACAACCTCAACATTGAAAAACAACAACAACCTCAAAATTGAAAAACAACAACAACATCAACATTGAAAAACACCAACAAATTCAACAACAACTTCAACTTTGAAATACACCAACAAATTCAACAACAACCTCGACATTGAAAAACACCAACAAATTCAACAACCTCAACATTTAACAACTATAACAACCTCAACATTGAAAAACACCAACAAATTCAACAACAACTTCAACATCTAAAAACAACAACAACCTCAACATTGAAAAACACCCACAAATTCAACAACAACCTCAACATTGAAAAACATCAACAAATTCAACAAGAACCTCAACATTGAAAAACAATAAAAACCTCAACATTGAAAAACACCAACAAGTTCAACAACGACCTCAACATTGAAAAACAACAACAAACTCAACATTGAAAAACACCAACAAATTCAACAACAACCTCAACATTGAAAAACAACAACAAATTCAACAACAACCTCAAAATTGAAAAACACCAACAATTCAACAACAACATCAACATTGAAAAACACCAACAAATACAACAACAACCTCAACATTGAAAAACAACAAGTACCTCAACATTGAAAAACACCAACAAATTCAACAACAACATCAACATTGAAAAAGATCAACAACCTCAACATTGAAAAACACCAACAAATTCAACAACAACCTCAACATTGAAGAACACCAACAAATTCAACAACCACCTCAACATTGAAAAACAACAGGAACCTCAACATTGAAAAACAGCAACAACCTCAACACTGAAAAACACCAACAAATTGAACAACAACCTCAACATTGATAAACAACAACAACCTCAACATTGAAAAACACCAACAAATTCAAAAACAACATCAACATTGAAAAACACCAACAAATTCAACAACAACCTCAACATTGAAAAACAACAACAACCTCAACATTGAAAAACACAAACAAATTCAACACCAACATCAACATTGAAAAACAACAACAAATTCAACAACAACCTCAACATTGAAAAACAAAAACAACCTCAACGTTGAAAAACACCAACAAATTCAAGAACAATCTCAACATTGCTAAACAACAACAACCTCAACATTGAAAAACACCAACAATTTCAACAACAACTTCAACATTGAAAAACACCAACAAATTCAACAACAACCTCACATTGAAAAACACCAACAAATTCAACAACAACCTCAACATTGAAAAACAACAACAACCTCAACATTGAAAAACACCAAAAAATTCAACAACAACCTCAAAATTGAAAAATAACAACAACCTCAACATTGAAAAACACCAACAAATTCAACAAAAACCACAACATTGAAAAACAACAACAACCTCAACATTGAAAAACACCAACAAATTCAACAACAACCTGAACATTGAAAAAGAACAACAACCTCAACATTGAAAAACACCAACAAATTCAACAACAACCTCAACATTGAAAAACACCAACAAATTCAACAACAACCTCAAAATTGAAAAACAACAACAACCTCAACATTGAAAAACACCAACAAATTCAACAACAACCTCTACATTTAAAAACTACAACAACCTCAACATTGAAAAACACCAAAAAATTCAACAACAACCTCAACATTGAAAAACAACAACAACCTCAACATTGAAAAACACCAACAAATTCAACAACAACCTCAACATTGAAAAACAACAACAACCTCAAAATTGAAAAACAACAACAACCTCAACATTGAAAAACACCAACAAATTCAACTTTGAAATACACCAACAAATTCAACAACAACCTCGACATTGAAAAACACCAACAAATTCAACAACCTCAACATTGAACAACTACAACAACCTCAACACTGAAAAACACCAACAAATTCAACAACAACTTCAACATCTAAAAACAACAACAACCTCAACATTGAAAAACACCAACAAATTCAACAACAACCTCAACATTGAAAAACATCAACAAATTCAACAACAACCTCAACATAGAAAAACAGCAACAAATTCAACAACAACCTCAACATTGAAAAACAGCAACAAATTCAACAACAACCTCAACATTGAAAAACACCAACAAATTCAACAACAACCTCGAAATTGAAAAAAAACAACCACCTCAAAATTGAAAAACAACAACAAATTCAACAACAACCTCAACATTGAAAAACACCAACAAGTTCAACAACAACCTCAACATTGAAAAACAACAACCTCAACATTGAAAAACACCAACAAGTTCAACAACAACCTCAACATTGAAAAACAACCACAACCTCAACATTGGAAAACACCAACAAATTCAACAACAACCTCAACATTGAAAAACACCAACAAATGCAACAACAACCTCAACATTGAAAAACAACAACAACCTCAACATTGAAAAACACCAACAAATTCAACAACAACCTCAACATTGAAAATCACCAACAAATTCAACAACAACCTCAAAATTGAAAAACAACAACAACCTCAACATTGAAAAACACCAACAAATTCAACAACAACCTCTACATTTAAAAACTACAAAAACTCAACATTGAAAAACACCAACAAATTCAACAACAACCTCAAAATTGAAAAACAGCAACAACCTCAAAATTGAAAAACACCAACAAATTCAACAACAACCTCAACACTGAAAAACACGAACAAATTCAACAACAACCTCAACATTGAAAAACACCAACAAATTCAACAACAACCTCAACATTGAAAAACAACAACAACCTCAAAATTGAAAAACAACAACAACCTCAACATTGAAAAACACCAACAAATTCAACAACAACTTCAACTTTGAAATACACCAACAAATTCAACAACAACCTCGACATTGAAAAACACCAACAAATTCAACAACCTCAACAATGAACAACTACAACAACCTCAACATTGAAAAACACCAACAAATTCAACAACAACTTCAACATCTAAAAACAACAACAACCTCAACATTGAAAAACACCAACAAATTGAACAACAACCTCAACATTGAAAAACAGCAACAAATTCAACAACAACCTCAACATTGAAAAACAATAAAAACCTCAACATTGAAAAACACCAGCCAGTTCAACAGCGACCTCAACATTGAAAAACAACAACAACCTCAACATTGAAAAACACCAACAAATTCAACAACAACCTCAACATAGAAAAACTGCAAAAAATTCAACAACAACCTCAACATTGAAAAACACCAACAAATTCAACAACAACCTCAACATTGAAAAACACCAACAAATTCAACAACAACCTCGAAATTGAAAAACAACAACCACCTCAAAATTGAAAAACAACAACAAATTCAACAACAACCTCAACATTGAAAAACACCAAGTTCAACAACAACCTCAAAATTGAAAAACAACAACAACCTCAACATTGATAAACACCAACAAGTTCAACAACAACCTCAACATTGAAAAACAACAACAACCTCAACATTGAAAAACACCAACAAATTCAACAACAACCTCAACATTGAAAAACACCAACAAATGCAACAACATCCTCAACATTGAAAAACAACAACAACGTCAACATTGAAAAACACCAACAAATTCAACAACAACCTCAACATTGAAAAACACCAACAAATTCAACAACAACCTCAAAATTGAAAAACAACAACAACCTCAACATTGAAAAACACCAACAAAATCAACAACAACCTCCACATTTAAAAACTACTACAACCTCAACATTGAAAAACACCAACAAATTCAACAACATCCTCAAAATTGAAATTACAGCAACAACCTCAAAATTGAAAAACACCAACAAATTCAGCAAACACCTCAACACTGAAAAACACGAACAAATTCAACAAAAACCTCAACATTGAAAAACAACAACAACCTCAACATTGAAAAACACCAACAAATTCAACAACAACCTCAACATTGAAAAACAACAACAAATTCAACAACAGCCTCAAAATTGAAAAACACCAACAATTCAACAACAACATCAACATTGAAAAACACCAACAAATTCAACAACAACCTCAACATTGAAAAACAACAAGTACCTCAACATTGAAAAACACCAACAAATTCAACAACAACCTCAACATTGAAAAAGATCAACAACCTCAACATTGAAAAACACCAACAAATTCAACAACAACCTCAACATTGAAAAACACCAACAAATTCAACAAACACCTCAACATTGAAAAACAACAGGAACCTCAACATTGAAAAACAGCAACAACCTCAACACTGAAAAACACCAACAAATTCAACACCAACATCAACATTGAAAAACAACAACAAATTCAACAACAACCTCAACATTGAAAAACAAAAACAACCTCAACGTTGAAAAACACCAACAAATTCAAGAACAATCTCAACACTGCAAAACAACAACAACCTCAACATTGAAAAACACCAACAATTTCAACAACAACTTCAACATTGAAAAACACCAACAAATTCAACAACAACCTCACATTGAAAAACACCAACAAATTCAACAACAACCTCAACATTGAAAAACAACAACAACCTCAACATTGAAAAACAACAAAAAATTCAACAACAACCTCAAAATTGAAAAATAACAACAACCTCAACATTGAAAAACACCAACAAATTCAACAAAAACCACAACATTGAAAAACAACAACAACCTCAACATTGAAAAACACCAACAATTTCAACAACAACCTCAACATTGAAAAAGAACAACAACCTCAACATTGAAAAACACCAACAAATTCAACAACAACCTCAACATTGAAAAACACCAACAAATTCAACAACAACCTCAAAATTGAAAAACAACAACAACCTCAACATTGAAAAACACCAACAAATTCAACAACAACCTCTACATTTAAAAACTACAACAACCTCAACATTGAAAAACACCAAAAAATTCAACAACAACCTCAACATTGAAAAACAACAACGACCTCAACATTGAAAAACACCAACAAATTCAACAACAACCTCAACATTGAAAAACAACAACAACCTCAAAATTGAAAAACAACAACAACCTCAACATTGAAAAACACCAACAAATTCAACTTTGAAATACACCAACAAATTCAACAACAACCTCAAAATTGAAAAACACCAACAAATTCAACAACCTCAACATTGAACAACTACAACAACCTCAACATTGAAAAACACCAACAAATTCAACAACAACTTCAACATCTAAAAACAACAACAACCTCAACATTGAAAAGCACCAACAAATTCAACAACAACCTCAACATTGAAAAACATCAACAAATTCAACAACAACCTCAACATAGAAAAACAGCCACAAATTCAACAACAACCTCAACATTGAAAAACAGCAACAAATTCAACAACAACCTCAACATTGAAAAACACCAACAAATTCAACAACAACCTCGAAATTGAAAAACAACAAACACCTCAAAATTGAAAAACAACAACAAATTCAACAACAACCTCAACATTGAAAAACACCAACAAGTTCAACAACAACCTCAACATTGAAAAACAACAACAACCTCAACATTGAAAAACACCAACAAGTTCAACAACAACCTCAACATTGAAAAAGAACAACAACCTCAACATTGAAAAACACCAACAAATTCAACAACAACCTCAACATTGAAAAACACCAACAAATGCAACAACAACCTCAACATTGAAAAACAACAACAACCTCAACATTGAAAAACACCAACAAATTCAACAACAACCTCAACATTGAAAATCACCAACAAATTCAACAACAACCTCAAAATTGAAAAACAACAACAACCTCAACATTGAAAAACACCAACAAATTCAACAACAACCTCTACATTTAAAAACTACAAAAACTCAACATTGAAAAACACCAACAAATTCAACAACAACCTCAAAATTGAAAAACAGCAACAACCTCAAAATTGAAAAACACCAACAAATTCAACAACAACCTCAACACTGAAAAACACGAACAAATTCAACAACAACCTCAACATTGAAAAACACCAACAAATTCAACAACAACCTCAACATTGAAAAACAACAACAACCTCAAAATTGAAAAACAACAACAAGCTCAACATTGAAAAACACCAACAAATTCAACAACAACTTCAACTTTGAAATACACCAACAAATTCAACAACAACCTCGACATTGAAAAACACCAACAAATTCAACAACCTCAACAATGAACAACTACAACAACCTCAACATTGAAAAACACCAACAAATTCAACAACAACTTCAAAATCTAAAAACAACAACAACCTCAACATTGAAAAACACCAACAAATTCAACAACAACCTCAACATTGAAAAACAGCAACAAATTCAACAACAACCTCAACATTGAAAAACAATAAAAACCTCAACATTGAAAAACACCAGCAAGTTCAACAGCGACCTCAACATTGAAAAACAACAACAACCTCAACATTGAAAAACACCAACAAATTCAACAACAACCTCAACATAGAAAAACTGCAACAAATTCAACAACAACCTCAACATTGAAAAACACCAACAAATTCAACAACAACCTCAACATTGAAAAACACCAACAAATTCAACAACAACCTCGAAATTGAAAAACAACAACCACCTCAAAATTGAAAAACAACAACAAATTCAACCACAACCTCAACATTGAAAAACATCAACAAATTCAACAACAACCTCACATTGAAAAACAACAACAACCTCAACATTGAAAAACACCAACAAATTCAACAACAACCTCAACATTGAAAAACACCAACAAATGCAACAACATCCTCAACATTGAAAAACAACAACAACGTCAACATTGAAAAACACCAACAAATTCAACAACAACCTCAACATTGAAAAACACCAACAAATTCAACAACAACTTCAAAATTGAAAAACAACAACAACCTCAACATTGAAAAACACCAACAAAATCAACAACAACCTCCACATTTAAAAACTACTACAACCTCAACATTGAAAAACACCAACAAATTCAACAACAACCTCAAAATTGAAAAACAGCAACAACCTCAAAATTGAAAAACACCAACAAATTCAGCAACCACCTCAACACTGAAAAACACGAACAAATTCAACAAAAACCTCAACATTGAAAAACAACAACAACCTCAACATTGAAAAACACCACCAAATTCAACAACAACCTCAACATTGAAAAACAACAACAACCTCAAAATTGAAAAACACCAACAAATTCAACAACAACCTCAGCATTGAAAAACACCAACAAATTCAACAACAACCTCAACATTGAAAAACAACCGCAACCTCAACATTGAAAAACACCAACAAATTCAACAACAACCTCAACTTAGAAAAACAACAACAACCTCAACATTGAAAAACACCAACAAATTCAACAACAACCTCAACATTGAAAAACACCAACAAATTCAACAACAACCTCAACAATGAAAAACAACAACAACCTCAACATTGAAAAACACCAACAAATTCAACAACAACCTCAACATTGAAAAACAACAACAAATTCAACAACAATCTCAAAATTGAAAAACACCAACAATTCAACAACAACATCAACATTGAAAAACACCAACAAATTCAACAACAACCTCAACATAGAAAAACAACAAGTACCTCAACATTGAAAAACACCAACAAATTCAGCAACAACCTCAACATTGAAAAAGATCAACAACCTCAACATTGAAAAAGACCAACAAATTCAACAACAACCTCAACATTGAAAAACACCAACAAATTCAACAAACACCTAAACATTAAAAAACAACAGCAACCTCAACATTGAAAAACAGCAACAACGTCAACACTGAAAAACACCAACAAATTGAACAACAACCTCAACATTGATAAACAACAACCTCAACATTGAAAAACAACAACAACCTCAACATTGAAAAACACAATCAAATTCAACACCAACATCTACATTGAAAAACAACAACAAATTCAACAACAACCTCAACATTGAAAAACAAAAACAACCTCAACGTTGAAAAACACCAACAAATTCAACAACAATCTCAACATTGCAAAACAACAGCAACCTCAACATTGAAAAACACCAACAACTTCAACAACAACTTCAACATAGAAAAACACCAACAAATTCAACCACAACCTCACATTGAAAAACGCCAACAAATTCAACAACAACCTCAACATTGAAAAACAACAACCACCTCAACATTGAAAAACACCAAAAAATTCAACAACAACCTCAACATTGAAAAATAACAACAACCTCAAAATTGAAAAACACCAACAAATTCAACAAAAACCTCAACATTGAAAAACAACAACAACCTCAGCATTGAAAAACACCAACAAATTCAACAACAACCTCAACATTGAAAAAGAACAACAACCTCAAAATTGAAAAACACCAACAAATTCAACAACAACCTCAACACTGAAAAACACGAACAAATTCAACAACAACCTCAACATTGAAAAACAACAACAACCTCAACATTGAAAAACACCAACAAATTCAACAACAACCTCAACATTGAAAAACAACAACAACCTCAAAATTGAAAAACAACAACAACATCAACATTGAAAAACACCAACAAATTCAACAACAACTTCAACTTTGAAATACACCAACAAATTCAACAACAACCTCGACATTGAAAAACACCAACAAATTCAACAACCTCAACATTTAACAACTACAACAACCTCAACATTGAAAAACACCAACAAATTCAACAACAACTTCAACATCTAAAAACAACAACAACCTCAACATTGAAAAACACCCACAAATTCAACAACAACCTCAACATTGAAAAACATCAACAAATTCAACAACAACCTCAACATTGAAAAACAATAAAAACCTCAACATTGAAAAACACCAACAAGTTCAACAACGACCTCAACACTGAAAAACAACAACAACCTCAAAATTGAAAAACACCAACAAATTCATAACAACCTCAACATTGAAAAACAACAACAAATTCAACAACAGCCTCAAAATTGAAAAACACCAACAATTCAACAACAACATCAACATTGAAAAACACCAACAAATTCAACAACAACCTCAACATTGAAAAACAACAAGTACCTCAACATTGAAAAACACCAACAAATTCAACAACAACCTCAACATTGAAAAAGATCAACAACCTCAACATTGAAAAACACCAACAAATTCAACAACAACCTCAACATTGAAAAACACCAACAAATTCAACAAACACCTCAACATTGAAAAACAACAGGAACCTCAACATTGAAAAACAGCAACAACCTCAACACTGAAAAACACCAACAAATTGAACAACAACCTCAACATTGATAAACAACAACAACCTCAACATTGAAAAACACCAGCAAATTCAACAACAACCTCAACATTGAAAAACACCAACAAATTCAACAACAACCTCAACATTGAAAAACAACAACAACCTCAACATTGAAAAACACAAACAAATTCAACACCAACATCAACATTGAAAAACAACAACAAATTCAACAACAACCTCAACATTGAAAAACAAAAACAACCTCAACGTTGAAAAACACCAACAAATTCAAGAACAATCTCAACATTGCAAAACAACAACAACCTCAACATTGAAAAACACCAACAATTTCAACAACAACTTCAACATTAAAAAACACCAACAAATTCAACAACAACCTCACATTGAAAAACACCAACAAATTCAACAACAACCTCAACATTGAAAAACAACAACAACCTCAACATTGAAAAACAACAAAAAATTCAACAACAACCTCAAAATTGAAAAATAACAACAACCTCAACATTGAAAAACACCAACAAATTCAACAAAAACCACAACATTGAAAAACAACAACAACCTCAACATTGAAAAACACCAACAAATTCAACAACAACCTCAACATTGAAAAAGAACAACAACCTCAACATTGAAAAACACCAACAAATTCAACAACAACCTCAACATTGAAAAACACCAACAAATTCAACAACAACCTCAAAATTGAAAAACAACAACAACCTCAACATTGAAAAACACCAACAAATTCAACAACAACCTCTACATTTAAAAACTACAACAACCGCAACATTGAAAAACACCAAAAAATTCAACAACACCCTCAACATTGAAAAACAACAACAACCTCAACATTGAAAAACACCAACAAATTCAACAACAACCTCAACATTGAAAAACAACAACAACCTCAAAATTGAAAAACAACAACAACCTCAACATTGAAAAACACCAACAAATTCAACTTTGAAATACACCAACAAATTCAACAACAACCTCGATATTGAAAAACACCAACAAATTCAACAACCTCAACATTGAACAACTACAACAACCTCAACATTGAAAAACACCAACAAATTCAACAACAACTTCAACATCTAAAAACAACAACAACCTCAACATTGAAAAGCACCAACAAATTCAACAACAACCTCAACATTGAAAAACATCAACAAATTCAACAACAACCTCAACATAGAAAAACAGCAACAAATTCAACAACAACCTCAACATTGAAAAACAGCCACAAATTCAACAACAACCTCAACATTGAAAAACACCAACAAATTCAACAACAACCTCGAAATTGAAAAACAACAACCACCTCAAAATTGAAAAACAACAACAAATTCAACAACAACCTCAACATTGAAAAACACCAACAAGTTCAACAACAACTTCAACATTGAAAAACAACAACAACCTCAACATTGAAAAACACCAACAAGTTCAACAACAACCTCAACATTGAAAAACAACAACAACCTCAACATTGAAAAACACCAACAAATTCAACAACAACCTCAACATTGAAAAACACCAACAAATGCAACAACAACCTCAACATTGAAAAACAACAACAACCTCAACATTGAAAAACACCAACAAATTCAACAACAACCTCAACATTGAAAATCACCAACAAATTCAACAACAACCTCAAAATTGAAAAACAACAACAACCTCAACATTGAAAAACACCAACAAATTCAACAACAACCTCTACATTTAAAAACTACAAAAACTCAACATTGAAAAACACCAACAAATTCAACAACAACCTCAAAATTGAAAAACAGCAACAACCTCAAAATTGAAAAACACCAACAAATTCAACAACAACCTCAACACTGAAAAACACGAACAAATTCAACAACAACCTCAACATTGAAAAACACCAACAAATTCAACAACAACCTCAACATTGAAAAACAACAACAACCTCAAAATTGAAAAACAACAACAACCTCAACATTGAAAAACACCAACAAATTCAACAACAACTTCAACTTTGAAATACACCAACATATTCAACAACAACCTCGACATTGAAAAACACCAACAAATTCAACAACCTCAACAATGAACAACTACAACAACCTCAACATTGAAAAACACCAACAAATTCAACAACAACTTCAACATCTAAAAACAACAACAACCTCAACATTGAAAAACACCAACAAATTCAACAACAACCTCAACATTGAAAAACAGCAACAAATTCAACAACAACCTCAACATTGAAAAACAATAAAAACCTCAACATTGAAAAACACCATCAAGTTCAACAGCGACCTCAACATTGAAAAACAACAACAACCTCAACATTGAAAAACACCAACAAATTCAACAACAACCTCAACATAGAAAAACTGCAACAAATTCAACAACAACCTCAACATTGAAAAACACCAACAAATTCAACAACAACCTCAACATTGAAAAACACCAACAAATTCAACAACAACCTCGAAATTGAAAAACAACAACCACCTCAAAATTGAAAAACAACAACAAATTCAACAACAACCTCAACATTGAAAAACACCAAGTTCAACAACAACCTCAACATTGAAAAACAACAACAACCTCAACATTGATAAACACCAACAAGTTCAACAACAACCTCAACATTGAAAAACAACAACAACCTCAACATTGAAAAACACCAACAAATTCAACAACAACCTCAACATTGAAAAACACCAACAAATGCAACAACATCCTCAACATTGAAAAACAACAACAACGTCAACATTGAAAAACACCAACAAATTCAACAACAACCTCAACATTGAAAAACACCAACAAATTCAACAGCAACCTCAAAATTGAAAAACAACAACAACCTCAACATTGAAAAACACCAACAAAATCAACAACAACCTCCACATTTAAAAACTACTACAACCTCAACATTGAAAAACACCAACAAATTCAACAACAACCTCAAAATTGAAAAACAGCAACAACCTCAATATTGAAAAACACCAACAAATTCAGCAACCACCTCAACACTGAAAAACACGAACAAATTCAACAAAAACCTCAACATTGAAAAACAACAACAACCTCAACATTGAAAAACACCAACAAATTCAACAACAACCTCAACATTGAAAAACAACAACAACCTCAAAATTGAAAAACACCAACAAATTCAACAACAACCTCAGCATTGAAAAACACCAACAAATTCAACAACAACCTCAACATTGAAATACAACCGCAACCTCAACATTGAAAAACACCAACAAATTCAACAACAACCTCAACATAGAAAAACAACAACAACCTCAACATTGAAAAACACCAACAAATTCAACCAGAACCTCAACATTGAAAAACACCAACAAATTCAACAACAACCTCAACAATGAAAAACAACAACAACCTCAACATTGAAAAACACCAACAAATTCAACAACAACCTCAGCATTGAAAAACAACAACAAATTCAACAACAACCTCAAAATTGAAAAACACCAACAATTCAACAACAACATCAACATTGAAAAACACCAACAAATTCAACAACAACCTCAACATAGAAAAACAACAAGTACCTCAACATTGAAAAACACCAACAAATTCAACAACAACCTCAACATTGAAAAAGATCAACAACCTCAACATTGAAAAACACCAACAAATTCAACAACAACCTCAACATTGAAAAACACCAACAAATTCAACAAACACCTCAACATTGAAAAACAACAGCAACCTCAACATTGAAAAACAGCAACAACGTCAACACTGAAAAACACCAACAAATTGAACAACAACCTCAACATTGATAAACAACAACAACCTCAACATTGAAAAACACCAACAAATTCAACAACATCCTCAACATTGCAAAACAACAATAACGTCAACATTGAAAAACACCAACAATTTCAACAACAACTTCAACATTGAAAAACACCAATAAATTCAACAACAACCTCACATTGAAAAACACCAACAAATTCAACAACAACCTCAACATTGAAAAACAACAACAACCTCAACATTGAAAAACACCAAAAATTCAACAACAACCTCAACATTGAAAAATAACAACAACCTCAACATTGAAAAACACGAACAATTCAACAAAAACCTCAACATTGACAAACAACAACAACCTCAACATTGAAAAACACCAACAAATTCAACAACAACCTCAACATTGAAAAAGAACAGCAACCTCAACATTGAAAAACACCAACAAATTCAACAACAACCTCGATATTGAAAAACACCAACAAATTCAACAACAATCTCAAAATTGAAAAACAACAACAACCTCAACATTGAAAAACACCAACAAATTCAACAACAACCTCTACATTTAAAAACTACAACAACCTCAACATTGAAAAACACCAACAAATTCAACAACAACCTCAAAATGGAAAAACAACAACAACCTCAAAATTGAAAAACACCAACAAATTCAACAACAACCTCAACATTGAAAAACACCAACAAATTCAACAACAACCTCAACATTGAAAAACACCAACAAATTCAACAACAACCTCAACATTGAAAAACAACAACAACCTCAAAATTGAAAAACACAAACAAATTCAACATTGAAAAACACCAACAAATTCAACAACAACTTCAACTTTGAAATACACCAACAAATTCAACAACAACCTCGACATTGAAAAACAGCAACAAATTCAACAACCTCAACATTGAAAAACTACAACAACCTCAACGTTGAAAAACACCAACAAATTCAACAACAACTTCAACATCTAAAAACAACAACAACCTCAACATTGAAAAGCATCAACAAATTCAACAACAACCTCAACATTGAAAAACAATAAAAACCTCAACATTGAAAAACACCAACAAGTTCAACAACGACCTCAACATTGAAAAACAACAAAACCTCAACTTTGAAAAACACCAACAAATTCAACAACAACCTCAACATAGAAAAACACCAACAAATTCAACAGCAACCTCAACATTGAAAAACACCAACAAATTCAACAACAACCTCAACATTGAAAAACACCAACACATTCAACAACAACCTCGAAATTGAAAAACAACAACCACCTCAAAATTGAAAAACAACAACACATTCAACAACAACCTCAACATTGAAAAACACCAACAAATTCAACAACAACCTCAACATTGAAAAACAACAACAACCTGAACATTGAAAAACACCAACAAGTTCAACAACAACCTCAACATTGAAAAACAACAACAACCTCAACATTGAAAAACACCAACAAATTCAACAACAACCTCAACATTGAAAAACACCAACAAATTCAACAACAACCTCAACATTGAAAAACAACAATAACCTTAACATTGAAAAACACCAACAAGTTCAACAACAACCTCAAAATTGAAAAACGCCAACAATTCAACAACAACCTCAACATTGAAAAACACCAAGAAATTCAACAACAACCTCAACATTGAAAAACAACAAAAACCTCAACATTGAAAAACACCAACAAATTCAACAACAACCTCAACATTGAAAAACACCAACAAATTCAACAACAACCACAACATTGAAAAACAACAACAAATTCAACAACAACCTCAACATTTAAAAACACCAACAAATTCAACAACAACCTCAACATTGAAAAACAACAACAACCTCAACATTGAAAAACACCAACAAATTCAACAACAAACGCAACATTGAAAAACAACAACAACCTCAAAATTGAAAAACACCAACAAATTCAAAAACAACCTCAAAATTGAAAAACAACAACAACCTCAAAATTGAAAAACACCAACAAATTCAACAACAACTTCAACTTTGAAATACACCAACAAATTCAACAACAACCTCGACATTGAAAAACACCAACAAATTCAACAACCTCAACATTGAACAACTACAACAACCTCAACATTGAAAAACACCAACAAATTCAACAACAACTTCAACATCTAAAAACAACAACAACCTCAACATTGAAAAACACCAACAAATTCAACAACAACCTCAACATTGAAAAACACCAACTAATTCAACAACCTCAAAATTGAAAAACAACAACAAATTCAACAACAACCTCAACATTGAAAAACACCAACAAGTTCAACAACAACCTCAACATTGAATAACAACAACAACCTCAACATTGAAAAACACCAACAAGTTCGACAACAACCTCACAATTGAAAAACAACAACAACCTCAACATTGAAAAACACCAACAAATTCAACAACAACCTCAACATTGAAAAACACCAACAAATGCAACAACAACCTCAACATTGAAAAACAACAACAACCTCAACATTGAAAAACACCAACAAATTCAACAATAACCTCAACATTGAAAAACACCAACAAATTCAACAACAACCTCAAATTTGAAAAACAACAACAACCTCAACATTGAAAAACACCAACAAATTCAACAACAACCTCTACATTTAAAAACTACAACAACCTCAACATTGAAAAACACCAACAAATTCAACAACAACCTCAAAATTGAAAAACAGCAACAACCTCAAAATTGAAAAACACCAACAAATTCAACAACAACCTCAACACTGAAAAACACGAACAAATTCAACAACAACCTCAACATTGAAAAACAACAACAACCTCAACATTGAAAAACACCAACAAATTCAACAACAACCACAACATTGAAAAACAACAACAACCTCAAAATTGAAAAACAACAACAACCTCAACATTGAAAAACACCAACAAATTCAACAACAACTTCAACTTTGAAATACACCAACAAATTCAACAACAACCTCGACATTGAAAAACACCAACAAATTCAACAACCTCAACATTGAACAACTACAACAACCTCAACATTGAAAAACACCAACAAATTCAACAACAACTTCAACATCTAAAAACAACAACCATCTCAAAATTGAAAAAAACCAACAAATTCAACAACAATCTCAACATTGAAAAACATCAACAAATTCAACAACAACCTCAACATTGAAAAACAATAAAAACCTCAGCATTGAAAAACACCAACAAGTTCAACAACGACCTCAACATTGAAAAACAACAACAACCTCAACATTGAAAAACACCAACAAATTCAACAACAACCTCAACATAGAAAAACAGCAACAAATTCAACAACCTCAACATTGAAAAACACCAACAAATTCAACAACAACCTCAACATTGAAAAACACCAACAAATTCAACAACAACCTCGAAATTGAAAAACAACAACCACCTCAAAATTGAAAAACAACAACAAATTCAACAACAACCTCAACATTGAAAAACACCAACAAATTCAACAACAACCTCAACATTGAAAAACAACAACAACCTCAACATTGAAAAACACCAACAAGTTCAACAACAACCTCAACATTGAAAAACAACAACAACCTCAACATTGAAAAACACCAACAAATTCAACAACAACCTCAACATTGAAAAACACCAACAAATGCAACAACAACCTCAACATTGAAAAACAACAACAACGTCAACATTGAAAAACACCAACAAATTCAACAACAACCTCAAAATTGAAAAACGCCTACAATTCAACAACAACCTCATCATTGAAAAACACCAACAAATTCAACAACAACCTCAACATTGAAAAACAACAACAACCTCAACATTGAAAAACACCAACAAATTCATCAACCTCAACATTGAAAAACACCAACAAATTCAAGAACAACCTCAACATTGATAAAACAACAACAAATTCAACAACAACCTCAACATTTAAAAACTCCTACAAATTCAACAACAACCTCATCATTGAAAAACAACAACAACCTGAACATTGAAAAACACCAACAAATTCAACAACAACCTCAACATTGAAAAACAACAACAACCTCAACATTGAAAAACACCAACAAATTCAACAACAACCTCAACATTGAAAAACACCAACAAATTCAACAACAACCTCAACATTGAAAAACAACAACAACCTCAACATTGAAAAACACAAACAAATTCAACAACAACCTCAACATTGAAAAACAACAACAACCTCAACATTGAAAAACACCAACAAATTCAACAACAACTTCAACTATGAAATACACCAACAAATTCAACAACAACCTCGACATTGAAAAACACCAACAAATTCAACAACCTCAAAATTGAAAAACTACAACAACCTCAACATTGAAAAACACCAAAAAATTCAACAACAACATCAACATCTAAAAACAACAACAACATCAACATTGAAAAACACCAACAAATTCAACAACAACCTCAACATTGAAAAACAACAACAACCTCAACATTCAAAAACACCAAAAAATTCAACAACAACCTCAACATTGAAAAACAACAACAACCTCAACATTGAAAAACACCAACAAATTCCACAACAACTTCAACATTGAAAAACACCAACAAATTCAACTACAACCTCAACATTGAAAAACACCAACAAATTCAACAACAACCTCAACATTGAAAAACAACAACAACCTCAACATTGAAAAACACCAACAAATTCAACAACAACTTCAACATTGAAATACACCAACAGATTCAAAAACAACCTCGACATTGAAAAACACCAACAAATTTAACAACCTCAAAATTGAAAAACTACAACAACCTCAACATTGAAAAACACCAACAAATTCAACAACAACCTCAACATCTAAAAACAACAACAACCTCAACATTGAAAAAAACCAAGAAATTCAACAACAACCTCAACATTGAAAAACATCAACAAATTCAACAACAACCTCAACATTGAAAAACAATAACAACCTCAACATTGAAAAACACCAACAAATTCAACAACGACCACAACATTGAAAAACAATAACAACCTCAACATTGATAAACACCAACAAATTCAACAACAACCTCAACTTAGAAAAACACCAACAAATTCAACAAAACCTCAAAATTGAAAAACAACAACAACCTCAACATTGAAAAACACCAACAAATTCGACAACAACCTCAACATTTAAAAACTACAACAACCTCAACATTGAAAAACACCAACAAATTCAACAACAACCTCAAAATTGAAAAACAACAACAACCTCAAAATTGAAAAACACCAACAAATTCAACAACAACCTCAGCATTGAAAAACACCAACAAATTCAACAACAACCTCAACATTGAAAAACAACCGCAACCTCAACATTGAAAAACACCAACAAATTCAACAACAACCTCAACATAGAAAAACAACAACAACCTCAACATTGAAAAACACCAACAAATTCAACAACAACCTCAACATTGAAAAACACCAACAAATTCAACAACAACCTCAGCAATGAAAAACAACAACAACCTCAACATCGAAAAACACCAACAAATTCAACAACAACCTCAACATTGAAAAACAACAACAAATTCAACAACAACCTCAAAATTGAAAAACACCAACAATTCAACAACAACATCAAGATTGAAAAACACCAACAAATTCAACAACAACCTCAACATAGAAAAACAACAAGTACCTCAACATTGAAAAACACCAACAAATTCAACAACAACCTCAACATTGAAAAAGATCAACAAATTCAACAACAACCTCAACATTGAAAAACAACAACAACCTGAACATTGGAAAACACCAACAAGTTCAACAACAACCTCAACATTGAAAAACAACAACAACCTCAACATGGAAAAACACCAACAAATTCAACAATAACCTCAACATTGAAAAACACCAACAAATTCAACAACAACCTCAAAATTGAAAAACAACAACAACCTCAACATTGAAAAACACCAACAAATTCAACAACAACCTCTACATTTAAAAACTACAACAACCACAACATTGAAAAACACCAACAACTTCAACAACAACCTCAAAATTGAAAAACAGCAACAAACTGAAAATTGAAAAACACCAACAAATTCAACAACAACCTCAACACTGAAAAACACGAACAAATTCAACAACAACCTCAACATTGAAAAACAACAACAACCTCAACATTGAAAAACACCAACAAATTCAACAACAACCACAACATTGAAAAACAACAACAACCTCAAAATTGAAAAACAACAACAACCTCAACATTGAAAAACACCAACAAATTCAACAACAACTTCAACTTTGAAATACACCAACAAATTCAACAACAACCTCGACATTGAAAAACACCAACAAATTCAACAACCTCAACATTGAACAACTACAACAACCTCAACATTGAAAAACACCAACAAATTCAACAACAACTTCAACATCTAAAAACAACAACCACCTCAAAATTGAAAAAAACCAACAAATTCAACAACAACCTCAACATTGAAAAACATCAACAAATTCAACAACAACCTCAACATTGAAAAACAATAAAAACCTCAGCATTGAAAAACACCAACAAGTTCAACAACGACCTCAACATTGAAAAACAACAACAACCTCAACATTGAAAAACACCAACAAATTCAACAACAACCTCAACATAGAAAAACAGCAACAAATTCAACAACAACCTCAACATTGAAAAACACCAACAAATTCAACAACAACCTCAACATTGAAAAACACCAACAAATTCAACAACAACCTCGAAATTGAAAAACAACAACCACCTCAAAATTGAAAAACAACAACAAATTCAACAACAACCTCAACATTGAAAAACACCAACAAATTCAACAACAACCTCAACATTGAAAAACAACAACAACCTCAACATTGAAAAACACCAACAAGTTCAACAACAACCTCAACATTGAAAAACAACAACAACCTCAACATTGAAAAACACCAACAAATTCAACAACAACCTCAACATTGAAAAACACCAACAAATGCAACAACAACCTCAACATTGAAAAACAACAACAACGTCAACATTGAAAAACACCAACAAATTCAACAACAACCTCAAAATTGAAAAACGCCTACAATTCAACAACAACCTCAACATTGAAAAACACCAACAAATTCAACAACAACCTCAACATTGAAAAACAACAACAAATTCATCAACCTCAACATTGAAAAACACCAACAAATTCAAGAACAACCTCAACATTGAAAAACAACAACAAATTCAACAACAACCTCAACATTTAAAAACTCCAACAAATTCAACAACAACCTCATCATTGAAAAACAACAACAACCTGAACATTGAAAAACACCAACAAATTCAACAACAACCTCAACATTGAAAAACAACAACAACCTCAACATTGAAAAACACCAACAAATTCAACAACAACCTCAACATTGAAAAACACCAACAAATTCAACAACAACCTCAACATTGAAAAACAACAACAACCTCAACATTGAAAAACACAAACAAATTCAACAACAACCTCAACATTGAAAAACAACAACAACCTCAACATTGAAAAACACCAACAAATTCAACAACAACTTCAACTATGAAATACACCAACAAATTCAACAACAACCTCGACATTGAAAAACACCAACAAATTCAACAACCTCAAAATTGAAAAACTACAACAACCTCAACATTGAAAAACACCAACAAATTCAACAACAACATCAACATCTAAAAACAACAACAACATCAACATTGAAAAACACCAACAAATTCAACAACAACCTCAACATTGAAAAACAACAACAACCTCAACATTCAAAAACACCAAAAAATTCAACAACAACCTCAACATTGAAAAACAACAACAACCTCAACATTGAAAAACACCAACAAATTCCACAACAACTTCAACATTGAAAAACACCAACAAATTCAACAACAACCTCAACATTGAAAAACACCAACAAATTCAACAACAACCTCAACATTGAAAAACAACAACAACCTCAACATTGAAAAACACCAACTAATTCAACAACAACCTCAACATTGAAAAACACCAACAAATTCAACAACAACTTCAACATTGAAATACACCAACAGATTCAAAAACAACCTCGACATTGAAAAACACCAACAAATTTAACAACCTCAAAATTGAAAAACTACAACAACCTCAACATTGAAAAACACCAACAAATTCAACAACAACCTCAACATCTAAAAACAACAACAACCTCAACATTGAAAAAAACCAACAAATTCAACAACAACCTCAACATTGAAAAACATCAACAAATTCAACAACAACCTCAACATTGAAAAACAATAACAACCTCAACATTGAAAAACACCAACAAATTCAACAACGACCACAACATTGAAAAACAATAACAACCTCAACATTGATGAACACTAACAAATTCAACAACAACCTCAACTTAGAAAAACACCAACAAATTCAACAAAACCTCAAAATTGAAAAACAACAACAACCTCAACATTGAAAAACACCAACAAATTCGACAACAACCTCAACATTTAAAAACTACAACAACCTCAACATTGAAAAATACCAACAAATTCAACAACAACCTCAAAATTGAAAAACAACAACAACCTCAAAATTGAAAAACACCAACAAATTCAACAGCAACCTCAGCATTGAAAAACACCAACAAATTCAACAACAACCTCAACATTGAAAAACAACCGCAACCTCAACATTGAAAAACAGCAACAAATTCAACAACAACCTCAACATAGAAAAACAACAACAACCTCAACATTGAAAAACACCAACAAATTCAACAACAACCTCAACATTGAAAAACACCAACAAATTCAACAACAACCTCAACAATGAAAAACAACAACAACCTCAACATCGAAAAACACGAACAAATTCAACAACAACCTCAACATTGAAAAACAACAACAAATTCAACAACAACCTCAAAATTGAAAAACACCAACAATTCAACAACAACATCAACATTGAAAAACACCAACAAATTCAACAACAACCTCAACATAGAAAAACAACAAGTACCTCAACATTGAAAAACACCAACAAATTCAACAACAACCTCAACATTGAAAAAGATCAACAACCTCAACATTGAAAAACACCAACAAATTCAACAACAACCTCAACATTGAAAAACACCAACAAATTCAACAAACACCTCAACATTGAAAAACAACAGCAACCTCAACATTGAAAAACAGCAACAACCTCAACACTGAAAAACACCAACAAATTGAACAACAACCTCAACATTGATAAACAACAACAACCTCAACATTGAAAAACACCAACAAATTCAACAACAACCTCAACATTGAAAAACACCAACAAATTCAACAACAACCTCAACATTGAAAAACAACAACAACCTCAACATTGAAAAACACAAACAAATTCAACAGCAACATCAACATTGAAAAACAAAAACAACCTCAACGTTGAAAAACACCAACAAATTCAATAACATCCTCAACATTGCAAAACAACAACAACCTCAACATTGAAAAACACCAACAATTTCAACAACAACTTCAACATTGAAAAACACCAAAAAATTCAACAACAACCTCACATTGAAAAACACCAACAAATTCGACAACAACCTCAACATTGAAAAACAACAACAACCTCAACATTGAAAAACACCAAAAAATTCAACAACAACCTCAACATTGAAAAATAACAACAACCTCAACATTGAAAAACACGAACAAAATTAAACAAAACCTCAACATTGACAAACAACAACAACCTCAACATTGAAAAACACCAACAACTTCAACAACAACCTCAACATTGAAAAAGAACAGCAACCTCAACATTGAAAAACACCAACAAATTCAACAACAACCTCAACATTGAAAAACACCAACAAATTCAACAACAATCTCAAAATTGAAAAACAACAACAACCTCAACATTGAAAAACACCAACAAATTCAACAACAACCTCTACATTTAAAAACTACAACAACCTCAACATTGAAAAACACCAACAAATTCAACAACAACCTCAACATTGAAAAACAACAACAACCTCAAAATTGAAAAACACCAACAAATTCAACAACAACCTCAACATTGAAAAACACCTACAAATTCAACAACAACCTCAACATTGAAAAACAACAACAACCTCAACATTGAAAAACACCAACAAATTCAACAACAACCTCAACATTGAAAAACAACAACAACCTCAAAATTGAAAAACAACAACAACCTCAACATTGAAAAACACCAACGAATTCAACAACAACTTCAACTTTGAAATACACCAACAAATTCAACAACAACCTCGACACTGAATAACACCAACAAATTCAACAACCTCAACATTGAAAAACTACAACAACCTCAACGTTGAAAAACACCAACAAATTCAACAACAACTTCAACATCTAAAAACAACAACAACCTCAACATTGAAAAGCATCAACAAATTCAACAACAACCTCAACTTTGAAAAACAATAAAAACCTCAACATTGAAAAACAACCACAAATTCAACAACAACCGCAACATAGAAAAACACCAACAAATTCAACAACAACCTCAACATTGAAAAACACCAACAAATTCAACAACAACCTCAACATTGAAAAACACCAACAAATTCAACAACAACCTCGAAATTGAAAAACAACAACCACCTCAAAATTGAAAAACAACAACACATTCAACAACAACCTCAACATTGAAAAACACCAACAAATTCAACAACAACCTCAACAGTGAAAAACAACAACAACCTGAACATTGAAAAACACCAACAAGTTCAACAACAATATCAACATTCAAAAACAACAACAACCTCAACATTGAAAAACAACAACAAATTCAACAACAACCTCAACATTGAAAAACACCAACAAATTCAACAACAACCTCAACATTGAAAAACAACAAGAACCTTAACATTGAAAAACACCAACATATTCAACAACAACCTTAAAATTGAAAAACGCCAACACTTCAACAACAACCTCAACATTGAAAAACACCAACAAATTCAACAACAACCTCAACATTGAAAAACAACAAAAACCTCAACATTGAAAAACACCAACAAATTCAACAACAACCTCAACATTGAAAAACACCAACAATTTCAACAACAAACTCAACATTGAAAAACAACAACAAATTCAACAACAACCTCAACATTTAAAAACACCAACAAATTCAACAACAACCTCAACATTGAAAAACAACAACAACCTCAACATCGAAAAACACCAACAAATTCAACAACAAACTCAACATTGAAAAACAACAACAACCTCAACATTGAAAAAAACCAACAAATTCAACACCAACCTCAACATTAAAAAACACCAACAAATTGAACAACAACCTCAACATTGAAAAACAACAACAACCTCAACATTGAGAAACACCAACAAATTCAACAACAACCTCAACATTGAAAAACACCAACAAATTCAACAACAACCTCAACATTGAAAAACAACAACAACCTCAACATTGAAAAACACCAACAAATTCGACAACAACCTCAACATTGAAAAACAACAACAACCTCAACATTGAAAAACACCAACAAATTCAACAACAACTTCAACTTTGAAATACACCAACAATTTCAACAACAACCTCGACATTGAAAAACACCAACAAATTCAACAACCTCAACATTGAAAAACTACAACAACCTCAGCATTGAAAAACACCAACAAATTCAACCACAACCTCAACATTGAAAAACATCAACAAATTCAACAACAACCTCAACATTGAAAAACAATAAAAACCTCAACATTGAAAAACACCAACATGTTCAACAACGACGTCAAAATTGAAAAACAACAACAACCTCAACATTGAAAAACACCAACAAATTCAACAACAACCTCAACATAGAAAAACACCAACAAATTCAACAACAACCTCAACATTGAAAAACACCAACAAATTCAACAACAACCTCAACATTGAAAAACACCAACAAATTCAACAACAACCTCGAAATTGAAAAACAACAACCACCTCAAAATTGAAAAACAACAACAAATTCAACAACAACCTCAACATTGAAAAACACCAACAAATTCAACAACAACCTCAACATTGAAAAACAACAACAACCTCAACATTGAAAAACACCAACAAATTCAACAACAACCTCAACATTGAAAAACAACAACAACCTCAACATTGAAAAACACCAACAAATTCAACAACAAACTCAACATTGAAAAACACCAACAAATTCAACAACAACCTCAACATTGAAAAACAACAACAACCTCAACATTGAAAAACACCAACAAATTCAACAACAACCTCAAAATTGAAAAACGCCAACAATTCAACAACAACCTCAAGATTGAAAAACACCAACAAATTCAACAAAAACCTCAACATTGAAAAACAACAACAACCTCAACATTGAAAAACACCAACAAATTCAACAACAACTTCAACATTGAAAACCACCAAAAAATTCAACAACAACCTCGACATTGAAAAATAACAACAATATCAACATTGAAAAACACCAACAAATTCAACAACAGCCTCAACACTGAAAAACACCAACAAAGTCAACAAAAACCTCAACATTGAAAAACAACAACAACCTCAACATTGAAAAACACCAACAAATTAGCAGCAACTTCAACATTGAAAAACACCAAAAAATTCAACAACAACTTCGACATTGAAAAACACCAACAAATTCAACAACAAACTCAACATTGAAAAACACCAACAAATTCAACAACAACCTCAACATTGAAAAACAGCAACAACCTCAACATTGAAAAACACCAACAAATTAGCAACAACTTCAACATTGAAAAACATCAAAAAATTCAACAACAACTTCGACATTGAAAAACACCAACAAATTCAACAACAACCTCAACATTGAAAAGCACCAACAAATTCAACAACAACCTCAATATTGAAAAATAACAACAACCTCAACATTGAGAAACACCAACAAATTCAACAACAACCTCAACATTGAAAAACACCAACAAATTCAACAACAACCTCAACATTGAAAAACAACAACAACCTCAACATTGAAAAACAACAACAAATTCAACAACAACTTCAACATTGAAAAACACCAACAAATTCAACAACAACCTCGACATTGAAAAACACCAACAAATTCAACAACAACCTCAACATTGAAAAACAACAACAACCTCAACATTGAAAAACACTAAAAAATTCAACAACAACCTCAACATTGAAAAATAACAACAACCTCAACATTGAAAACCACCAACAAATTCAACAACAACCTCAACATTGAAAAACACCAACAAATTCAACAACAACCTTAACATTGAAAAACAACAACAACCTCAACATTGAAAAACACCAACAAATTCAACAACAACCTCAACATTGAAAAACTCCAACAAATTCAACAACAACCTCAACATTGAAAAACACCAACAATTTCAACAACAACCTCAACATTGAAAAACTCCAACAAATTCAACAACAACCTCAACATTGAAAAACACCAACAATTTCAACAACAAACTCAACATTGAAAAACAACAACAAATTCAACAACAACCTCAACATTTAAAAACACCAACAAATTCAACAACAACCTCAACATTGAAAAACAACAACAACCTCAACATTGAAAAACACCAACAAATTCAACAACAAACTCAACATTGAAAAACAACAACAACCTCAACATTGAAAAAAAACAACAAATTCAACACCAACCTCAACATTAAAAAACACCAACAAATTGAACAACAACCTCAACATTGAAAAACAACAACAACCTCAACATTGAGAAACACCAACAAATTCAACAACAACCTCAACATTGAAAAACACCAACAAATTCAACAACAACCTCAACATTGAAAAACAACAACAACCTCAACATTGAAAAACACCAACAAATTCGACAACAACCTCAACATTGAAAAACAACAACAACCTCAACATTGAAAAACACCAACAAATTCAACAACAACTTCAACTTTGAAATACACCAACAAATTCAACAAAAACCTCGACATTGAAAAACACCAACAAATTCAACAACCTCAACATTGAAAAACTACAACAACCTCAGCATTGAAAAACACCAACAAATTCAACCACAACCTCAACATTGAAAAACATCAACAAATTCAACAACAACCTCAACATTGAAAAACAATAAAAACCTCAACATTGAAAAACACCAACATGTTCAACAACGACCTCAAAATTGAAAAACAACAACAACCTCAACATTGAAAAACACCAACAAATTCAACAACAACCTCAACATTGAAAAACACCAACAAATTCAACAACAACCTCAACATTGAAAAACACCAACAAATTCAACAACAACCTCAACATTGAAAAACACCAACAAATTAAACAACAACCTCGAAATTGAAAAACAACAACCACCTCAAAATTGAAAAACAACAACAAATTCAACAACAACCTCAACATTGAAAAACACCAACAAATTCAACAACAACCTCAACATTGAAAAACAACAACAACCTCAACATTGAAAAACACCAACAAATTCAACAACAACTTCAACATTGAAAAACAACAACAACCTCAACATTGAAAAACACCAACAAATTCAACAACAAACTCAACATTGAAAAACACCAACAAATTCAACAACAACCTCAACATTGAAAAACAACAACAACCTCAACATTGAAAAACACCAACAAATTCAACAACAACCTCAAAATTGAAAAACGCCAACAATTCAACAACAACCTCAACATTGAAAAACACCAACAAATTCAACAAAAACCTCAACATTGAAAAACAACAACAACCTCAACATTGAATAACACCAACAAATTCAACAACAACTTCAACATTGAAAACCACCAAAAAATTCAACAACAACCTCGACATTGAAAATTAACAACAATATCAACATTGAAAAACACCAACAAATTCAACAACAGCCTCAACACTGAAAAACACCAACAAAGTCAACAAAAACCTCAACATTGAAAAACAACAACAACCTCAACATTGAAAAACACTAAAAAATTCAACAACAACCTCAACATTGAAAAATAACAACAACCTCAACATTGAAAACCACCAACAAATTCAACAACAACCTCAACATTGAAAAACACCAACAAATTCAACAACAACCTTAACATTGAAAAACAACAACAACCTCAACATTGAAAAACACCAACAAATTCAACAACAACCTCAACATTGAAAAACTCCAACAAATTCAACAACAACCTCAACATTGAAAAACACCAACAATTTCAACAACAACCTCAACATTGAAAAACTCCAACAAATTCAACAACAACCTCAACATTGAAAAACACCAACAATTTCAACAACAAACTCAACATTGAAAAACAACAACAAATTCAACAACAACCTCAACATTTAAAAACACCAACAAATTCAACAACAACCTCAACATTGAAAAACAACAACAACCTCAACATTGAAAAACACCAACAAATTCAACAACAAACTCAACATTGAAAAACAACAACAACCTCAACATTGAAAAAAACCAACAAATTCAACACCAACCTCAACATTAAAAAACACCAACAAATTGAACAACAACCTCAACATTGAAAAACAACAACAACCTCAACATTGAGAAACACCAACAAATTCAACAACAACCTCAACATTGAAAAACACCA
This sequence comes from Isurus oxyrinchus, assembly GCA_026770705.1. Lineage (NCBI taxonomy): Eukaryota > Metazoa > Chordata > Chondrichthyes > Lamniformes > Lamnidae > Isurus > Isurus oxyrinchus. The sequence goes on from JANJGN010000765.1 coordinate 167,210, forward strand.
ACAAATTCAACAACAACCTCAACATTGAAAAACAACAACAACCTCAACATTGAAAAACACCAACAAATTCGACAACAACCTCAACATTGAAAAACAACAACAACCTCAACATTGAAAAACACCAACAAATTCAACAACAACTTCAACTTTGAAATACACCAACAAATTCAACAACAACCTCGACATTGAAAAACACCAACAAATTCAACAACCTCAACATTGAAAAACTACAACAACCTCAGCATTGAAAAACACCAACAAATTCAACCACAACCTCAACATTGAAAAACATCAACAAATTCAACAACAACCTCAACATTGAAAAACAATAAAAACCTCAACATTGAAAAACACCAACATGTTCAACAACGACCTCAAAATTGAAAAACAACAAGTACCTCAACATTGAAAAACACCAACAAATTCAACAACAACCTCAACATAGAAAAACACCAACAAATTCAACAACAACCTCAACATTGAAAAACACCAACAAATTCAACAACAACCTCAACATTGAAAAACACCAACAAATTCAACAACAACCTCGAAATTGAAAAACAACAACCACCTCAAAATTGAAAAACAACAACAAATTCAACAACAACCTCAACATTGAAAAACACCAACAAATTCAACAACAACCTCAACATTGAAAAACAACAACAACCTCAACATTGAAAAACACCAACAAATTCAACAACAACTTCAACATTGAAAAACAACAACAACCTCAACATTGAAAAACACCAACAAATTCAACAACAAACTCAACATTGAAAAACACCAACAAATTCAACAACAACCTCAACATTGAAAAACAACAACAACCTCAACATTGAAAAACATCAACAAATTCAACAACAACCTCAAAATTGAAAAACGCCAACAATTCAACAACAACCTCAACATTGAAAAACACCAACAAATTCAACAAAAACCTCAACATTGAAAAACAACAACAACCTCAACATTGAAAAACACCAACAAATTCAACAACAACTTCAACATTGAAAACCACCAAAAAATTCAACAACAACCTCGACATTGAAAATTAACAACAATATCAACATTGAAAAACACCAACAAATTCAACAACAGCCTCAACACTGAAAAACACCAACAAAGTCAACAAAAACCTCAACATTGAAAAACAACAACAACCTCAACATTGAAAAACACCAACAAATTAGCAACAACTTCAACATTGAAAAACACCAAAAAATTCAACAACAACTTCGACATTGAAAAACACCAACAAATTCAACAACAAACTCAACATTGAAAAACACCAACAAATTCAACAACAACCTCAACATTGAAAAACAGCAACAACCTCAACATTGAAAAACACCAACAAATTAGCAACAACTTCAACATTGAAAAACATCAAAAAATTCAACAACAACTTCGACATTGAAAAACACCAACAAATTCAACAACAACCTCAACATTGAAAAGCACCAACAAATTCAACAACAACCTCAATATTGAAAAATAACAACAACCTCAACATTGAGAAACACCAACAAATTCAACAACAACCTCAACATTGAAAAACACCAACAAATTCAACAACAACCTCAACATTGAAAAACAACAACAACCTCAACATTGAAAAACAACAACAAATTCAACAACAACTTCAACATTGAAAAACACCAACAAATTCAACAACAACCTCGACATTGAAAAACACCAACAAATTCAACAACAACCTCAACATTGAAAAACAACAACAACCTCAACATTGAAAAACACTAAAAAATTCAACAGCAACCTCAACATTGAAAAATAACAACAACCTCAACATTGAAAACCACCAACAAATTCAACAACAACCTCAACATTGAAAAACACCAACAAATTCAACAACAACCTTAACATTGAAAAACAACAACAATCTCAACATTGAAAAACACCAACAAATTCAACAACAACCTCAACATTGAAAAACTCCAACAAATTCAACAACAACCTCAACATTGAAAAACACCAACAATTTCAAAAACAACCTCAACATTGAAAAACTCCAACAAATTCAACAACAACCTCAACATTGAAAAACAGCAACAATTTCAACAACAAACTCAACATTGAAAAACAACAACAAATTCAACAACAACCTCAACATTTAAAAACACCAACAAATTCAACAACAACCTCAACATTGAAAAACAACAACAACCTCAACATTGAAAAACACCAACAAATTCAACAACAAACTCAACATTGAAAAACAACAACAACCTCAACATTGAAAAAAACCAACAAATTCAACACCAACCTCAACATTAAAAAACACCAACAAATTGAACAACAACCTCAACATTGAAAAACAACAACAACCTCAACATTGAGAAACACCAACAAATTCAACAACAACCTCAACATTGAAAAACACCAACAAATTCAACAACAACCTCAACATTGAAAAACAACAACAACCTCAACATTGAAAAACACCAACAAATTCGACAACAACCTCAACATTGAAAAACAACAACAACCTCAACATTGAAAAACACCAACAAATTCAACAACAACTTCAACTTTGAAATACACCAACAAATTCAACAACAACCTCGACATTGAAAAACACCAACAAATTCAACAACCTCAACATTGAAAAACTACAACAACCTCAGCATTGAAAAACACCAACAAATTCAACCACAACCTCAACATTGAAAAACATCAACAAATTCAACAACAACCTCAACATTGAAAAACAATAAAAACCTCAACATTGAAAAACACCAACATGTTCAACAACGACCTCAAAATTGAAAAACAACAAGTACCTCAACATTGAAAAACACCAACAAATTCAACAACAACCTCAACATAGAAAAACACCAACAAATTCAACAACAACCTCAACATTGAAAAACACCAACAAATTCAACAACAACCTCAACATTGAAAAACACCAACAAATTCAACAACAACCTCGAAATTGAAAAACAACAACCACCTCAAAATTGAAAAACAACAACAAATTCAACAACAACCTCAACATTGAAAAACACCAACAAATTCAACAACAACCTCAACATTGAAAAACAACAACAACCTCAACATTGAAAAACACCAACAAATTCAACAACAACCTCAACATTGACAAACAACAACAACCTCAACATTGAAAAACACCAACAAATTCAACAACAACCTCAACATTGACAAACAACAGCAACCTCAACATTGAAAAACACCAACAAATTCAACAACAACCTCAACATTGAAAAAGAACAACAACCTCAACATTGAAAAACACCAACAAATTCAACAACAACCTCAACATTGAAAAACACCAACAAATTCAACAACAACCTCGACATTGAAAAACACCAACAAATTCAACAACCTCAACATTGAAAAACTACAACAACCTCAGCATTGAAAAACACCAACAAATTCAACCACAACCTCAACATTGAAAAACATCAACAAATTCAACAACAACCTCAACATTGAAAAACAATAAAAACCTCAACATTGAAAAACACGAACATGTTCAACAACGACGTCAAAATTGAAAAACAACAACAACCTCAACATTGAAAAACACCAACAAATTCAACAACAACCTCAACATAGAAAAACACCAACAAATTCAACAACAACCTCAACATTGAAAAACACCAACAAATTCAACAACAACCTCAACATTGAAAAACACCAACAAATTCAACAACAACCTCGAAATTGAAAAACAACAACCACCTCAAAATTGAAAAACAACAACAAATTCAACAACAACCTCAACATTGAAAAACACCAACAAATTCAACAACAACCTCAACATTGAAAAACAACAACAACCTCAACATTGAAAAACACCAACAAATTCAACAACAACTTCAACATTGAAAAACAACAACAACCTCAACATTGAAAAACACCAACAAATTCAACAACAAACTCAACATTGAAAAACACCAACAAATTCAACAACAACCTCAACATTGAAAAACAACAACAACCTCAACATTGAAAAACACCAACAAATTCAACAACAACCTCAAAATTGAAAAACGCCAACAATTCAACAACAACCTCAACATTGAAAAACACCAACAAATTCAACAAAAACCTCAACATTGAAAAACAACAACAACCTCAACATTGAATAACACCAACAAATTCAACAACAACTTCAACATTGAAAACCACCAAAAAATTCAACAACAACCTCGACATTGAAAATTAACAACAATATCAACATTGAAAAACACCAACAAATTCAACAACAGCCTCAACACTGAAAAACACCAACAAAGTCAACAAAAACCTCAACATTGAAAAACAACAACAACCTCAACATTGAAAAACACTAAAAAATTCAACAACAACCTCAACATTGAAAAATAACAACAACCTCAACATTGAAAACCACCAACAAATTCAACAACAACCTCAACATTGAAAAACACCAACAAATTCAACAACAACCTTAACATTGAAAAACAACAACAACCTCAACATTGAAAAACACCAACAAATTCAACAACAACCTCAACATTGAAAAACTCCAACAAATTCAACAACAACCTCAACATTGAAAAACACCAACAATTTCAACAACAACCTCAACATTGAAAAACTCCAACAAATTCAACAACAACCTCAACATTGAAAAACACCAACAATTTCAACAACAAACTCAACATTGAAAAACAACAACAAATTCAACAACAACCTCAACATTTAAAAACACCAACAAATTCAACAACAACCTCAACATTGAAAAACAACAACAACCTCAACATTGAAAAACACCAACAAATTCAACAACAAACTCAACATTGAAAAACAACAACAACCTCAACATTGAAAAAAACCAACAAATTCAACACCAACCTCAACATTAAAAAACACCAACAAATTGAACAACAACCTCAACATTGAAAAACAACAACAACCTCAACATTGAGAAACACCAACAAATTCAACAACAACCTCAACATTGAAAAACACCAACAAATTCAACAACAACCTCAACATTGAAAAACAACAACAACCTCAACATTGAAAAACACCAACAAATTCGACAACAACCTCAACATTGAAAAACAACAACAACCTCAACATTGAAAAACACCAACAAATTCAACAACAACTTCAACTTTGAAATACACCAACAAATTCAACAACAACCTCGACATTGAAAAACACCAACAAATTCAACAACCTCAACATTGAAAAACTACAACAACCTCAGCATTGAAAAACACCAACAAATTCAACCACAACCTCAACATTGAAAAACATCAACAAATTCAACAACAACCTCAACATTGAAAAACAATAAAAACCTCAACATTGAAAAACACCAACATGTTCAACAACGACCTCAAAATTGAAAAACAACAACAACCTCAACATTGAAAAACACCAACAAATTCAACAACAACCTCAACATTGAAAAACACCAACAAATTCAACAACAACCTCAACATTGAAAAACACCAACAAATTCAACAACAACCTCAACATTGAAAAACACCAACAAATTCAACAACAACCTCGAAATTGAAAAACAACAACCACCTCAAAATTGAAAAACAACAACAAATTCAACAACAACCTCAACATTGAAAAACACCAACAAATTCAACAACAACCTCAACATTGAAAAACAACAACAACCTCAACATTGAAAAACACCAACAAATTCAACAACAACTTCAACATTGAAAAACAACAACAACCTCAACATTGAAAAACACCAACAAATTCAACAACAACCTCAACATTGAAAAACAACAACAACCTCAACATTGAAAAACACCAACAAATTCAACAACAACCTCAAAATTGAAAAACGCCAACAATTCAACAACAACCTCAACATTGAAAAACACCAACAAATTCAACAAAAACCTCAACATTGAAAAACAACAACAACCTCAACATTGAAAAACACCAACAAATTCAACAACAACTTCAACATTGAAAACCACCAAAAAATTCAACAACAACCTCGACATTGAAAATTAACAACAATATCAACATTGAAAAACACCAACAAATTCAACAACAGCCTCAACACTGAAAAACACCAACAAAGTCAACAAAAACCTCAACATTGAAAAACAACAACAACCTCAACATTGAAAAACACCAACAAATTAGCAACAACTTCAACATTGAAAAACACCAAAAAATTCAACAACAACTTCGACATTGAAAAACACCAACAAATTCAACAACAAACTCAACATTGAAAAACACCAACAAATTCAACAACAACCTCAACATTGAAAAACAGCAACAACCTCAACATTGAAAAACACCAACAAATTAGCAACAACTTCAACATTGAAAAACATCAAAAAATTCAACAACAACTTCGACATTGAAAAACACCAACAAATTCAACAACAACCTCAACATTGAAAAGCACCAACAAATTCAACAACAACCTCAATATTGAAAAATAACAACAACCTCAACATTGAGAAACACCAACAAATTCAACAACAACCTCAACATTGAAAAACACCAACAAATTCAACAACAACCTCAACATTGAAAAACAACAACAACCTCAACATTGAAAAACAACAACAAATTCAACAACAACTTCAACATTGAAAAACACCAACAAATTCAACAACAACCTCGACATTGAAAAACACCAACAAATTCAACAACAACCTCAACATTGAAAAACAACAACAACCTCAACATTGAAAAACACTAAAAAATTCAACAGCAACCTCAACATTGAAAAATAACAACAACCTCAACATTGAAAACCACCAACAAATTCAACAACAACCTCAACATTGAAAAACACCAACAAATTCAACAACAACCTTAACATTGAAAAACAACAACAATCTCAACATTGAAAAACACCAACAAATTCAACAACAACCTCAACATTGAAAAACTCCAACAAATTCAACAACAACCTCAACATTGAAAAACACCAACAATTTCAAAAACAACCTCAACATTGAAAAACTCCAACAAATTCAACAACAACCTCAACATTGAAAAACAGCAACAATTTCAACAACAAACTCAACATTGAAAAACAACAACAAATTCAACAACAACCTCAACATTTAAAAACACCAACAAATTCAACAACAACCTCAACATTGAAAAACAACAACAACCTCAACATTGAAAAACACCAACAAATTCAACAACAAACTCAACATTGAAAAACAACAACAACCTCAACATTGAAAAAAACCAACAAATTCAACACCAACCTCAACATTAAAAAACACCAACAAATTGAACAACAACCTCAACATTGAAAAACAACAACAACCTCAACATTGAGAAACACCAACAAATTCAACAACAACCTCAACATTGAAAAACACCAACAAATTCAACAACAACCTCAACATTGAAAAACAACAACAACCTCAACATTGAAAAACACCAACAAATTCGACAACAACCTCAACATTGAAAAACAACAACAACCTCAACATTGAAAAACACCAACAAATTCAACAACAACTTCAACTTTGAAATACACCAACAAATTCAACAACAACCTCGACATTGAAAAACACCAACAAATTCAACAACCTCAACATTGAAAAACTACAACAACCTCAGCATTGAAAAACACCAACAAATTCAACCACAACCTCAACATTGAAAAACATCAACAAATTCAACAACAACCTCAACATTGAAAAACAATAAAAACCTCAACATTGAAAAACACCAACATGTTCAACAACGACCTCAAAATTGAAAAACAACAAGTACCTCAACATTGAAAAACACCAACAAATTCAACAACAACCTCAACATAGAAAAACACCAACAAATTCAACAACAACCTCAACATTGAAAAACACCAACAAATTCAACAACAACCTCAACATTGAAAAACACCAACAAATTCAACAACAACCTCGAAATTGAAAAACAACAACCACCTCAAAATTGAAAAACAACAACAAATTCAACAACAACCTCAACATTGAAAAACACCAACAAATTCAACAACAACCTCAACATTGAAAAACAACAACAACCTCAACATTGAAAAACACCAACAAATTCAACAACAACCTCAACATTGACAAACAACAACAACCTCAACATTGAAAAACACCAACAAATTCAACAACAACCTCAACATTGACAAACAACAGCAACCTCAACATTGAAAAACACCAACAAATTCAACAACAACCTCAACATTTAAAAAGAACAACAACCTCAACATTGAAAAACACCAACAAATTCAACAACAACCTCAACATTGAAAAACACCAACAAATTCAACAACAACCTCGACATTGAAAAACACCAACAAATTCAACAACCTCAACATTGAAAAACTACAACAACCTCAGCATTGAAAAACACCAACAAATTCAACCACAACCTCAACATTGAAAAACATCAACAAATTCAACAACAACCTCAACATTGAAAAACAATAAAAACCTCAACATTGAAAAACACCAACATGTTCAACAACGACGTCAAAATTGAAAAACAACAACAACCTCAACATTGAAAAACACCAACAAATTCAACAACAACCTCAACATAGAAAAACACCAACAAATTCAACAACAACCTCAACATTGAAAAACACCAACAAATTCAACAACAACCTCAACATTGAAAAACACCAACAAATTCAACAACAACCTCGAAATTGAAAAACAACAACCACCTCAAAATTGAAAAACAACAACAAATTCAACAACAACCTCAACATTGAAAAACACCAACAAATTCAACAACAACCTCAACATTGAAAAACAACAACAACCTCAACATTGAAAAACACCAACAAATTCAACAACAACCTCAACATTGAAAAACAACAACAACCTCAACATTGAAAAACACCAACAAATTCAACAACAACCTCAACATTGAAAAACAACAACAACCTCAACATTGAAAAACACCAACAAATTCAACAACAACCTCAAAATTGAAAAACGCCAACAATTCAACAACAACCTCAAGATTGAAAAACACCAACAAATTCAACAAAAACCTCAACATTGAAAAACAACAACAACCTCAACATTGAAAAACACCAACAAATTCAACAACAACTTCAACATTGAAAACCACCAAAAAATTCAACAACAACCTCGACATTGAAAAATAACAACAATATCAACATTGAAAAACACCAACAAATTCAACAACAGCCTCAACACTGAAAAACACCAACAAAGTCAACAAAAACCTCAACATTGAAAAACAACAACAACCTCAACATTGAAAAACACCAACAAATTAGCAACAACTTCAACATTGAAAAACACCAAAAAATTCAACAACAACTTCGACATTGAAAAACACCAACAAATTCAACAACAAACTCAACATTGAAAAACACCAACAAATTCAACAACAACCTCAACATTGAAAAACAGCAACAACCTCAACATTGAAAAACACCAACAAATTAGCAACAACTTCAACATTGAAAAACATCAAAAAATTCAACAACAACTTCGACATTGAAAAACACCAACAAATTCAACAACAACCTCAACATTGAAAAGCACCAACAAATTCAACAACAACCTCAATATTGAAAAATAACAACAACCTCAACATTGAGAAACACCAACAAATTCAACAACAACCTCAACATTGAAAAACAACAACAACCTCAACATTGAAAAACAACAACAAATTCAACAACAACTTCAACATTGAAAAACACCAACAAATTCAACAACAACCTCGACATTGAAAAACACCAACAAATTCAACAACAACCTCAACATTGAAAAACAACAACAACCTCAACATTGAAAAACACTAAAAAATTCAACAACAACCTCAACATTGAAAAATAACAACAACCTCAACATTGAAAACCACCAACAAATTCAACAACAACCTCAACATTGAAAAACACCAACAAATTCAACAACAACCTTAACATTGAAAAACAACAACAACCTCAACATTGAAAAACACCAACAAATTCAACAACAACCTCAACATTGAAAAACTCCAACAAATTCAACAACAACCTCAACATTGAAAAACACCAACAATTTCAACAACAACCTCAACATTGAAAAACTCCAACAAATTCAACAACAACCTCAACATTGAAAAACACCAACAATTTCAACAACAAACTCAACATTGAAAAACAACAACAAATTCAACAACAACCTCAACATTTAAAAACACCAACAAATTCAACAACAACCTCAACATTGAAAAACAACAACAACCTCAACATTGAAAAACACCAACAAATTCAACAACAAACTCAACATTGAAAAACAACAACAACCTCAACATTGAAAAAAACCAACAAATTCAACACCAACCTCAACATTAAAAAACACCAACAAATTGAACAACAACCTCAACATTGAAAAACAACAACAACCTCAACATTGAGAAACACCAACAAATTCAACAACAACCTCAACATTGAAAAACACCAACAAATTCAACAACAACCTCAACATTGAAAAACAACAACAACCTCAACATTGAAAAACACCAACAAATTCGACAACAACCTCAACATTGAAAAACAACAACAACCTCAACATTGAAAAACACCAACAAATTCAACAACAACTTCAACTTTGAAATACACCAACAAATTCAACAACAACCTCGACATTGAAAAACACCAACAAATTCAACAACCTCAACATTGAAAAACTACAACAACCTCAGCATTGAAAAACACCAACAAATTCAACCACAACCTCAACATTGAAAAACATCAACAAATTCAACAACAACCTCAACATTGAAAAACAATAAAAACCTCAACATTGAAAAACACCAACATGTTCAACAACGACCTCAAAATTGAAAAACAACAACAACCTCAACATTGAAAAACACCAACAAATTCAACAACAACCTCAACATTGAAAAACACCAACAAATTCAACAACAACCTCAACATTGAAAAACACCAACAAATTCAACAACAACCTCAACATTGAAAAACACCAACAAATTCAACAACAACCTCGAAATTGAATAACAACAACCACCTCAAAATTGAAAAACAACAACAAATTCAACAACAACCTCAACATTGAAAAACACCAACAAATTCAACAACAACCTCAACATTGAAAAACAACAACAACCTCAACATTGAAAAACACCAACAAATTCAACAACAACTTCAACATTGAAAAACAACAACAACCTCAACATTGAAAAACACCAACAAATTCAACAACAAACTCAACATTGAAAAACACCAACAAATTCAACAACAACCTCAACATTGAAAAACAACAACAACCTCAACTTTGAAAAACACCAACAAATTCAACAACAACCTCAAAATTGAAAAACGCCAACAATTCAACAACAACCTCAACATTGAAAAACACCAACAAATTCAACAAAAACCTCAACATTGAAAAACAACAACAACCTCAACATTGAATAACACCAACAAATTCAACAACAACTTCAACATTGAAAACCACCAAAAAATTCAACAACAACCTCGACATTGAAAATTAACAACAATATCAACATTGAAAAACACCAACAAATTCAACAACAGCCTCAACACTGAAAAACACCAACAAAGTCAACAAAAACCTCAACATTGAAAAACAACAACAACCTCAACATTGAAAAACACTAAAAAATTCAACAACAACCTCAACATTGAAAAATAACAACAACCTCAACATTGAAAACCACCAACAAATTCAACAACAACCTCAACATTGAAAAACACCAACAAATTCAACAACAACCTTAACATTGAAAAACAACAACAACCTCAACATTGAAAAACACCAACAAATTCAACAACAACCTCAACATTGAAAAACTCCAACAAATTCAACAACAACCTCAACATTGAAAAACACCAACAATTTCAACAACAACCTCAACATTGAAAAACTCCAACAAATTCAACAACAACCTCAACATTGAAAAACACCAACAATTTCAACAACAATCTCAAAATTGAAAAACAACAACAAATTCAACAACAACCTCAACATTTAAAAACACCAACAAATTCAACAACAACCTCAACATTGAAAAACAACAACAACCTCAACATTGAAAAACACCAACAAATTCAACAACAAACTCAACATTGAAAAACAACAACAACCTCAACATTGAAAAAAACCAACAAATTCAACACCAACCTCAACATTAAAAAACACCAACAAATTGAACAACAACCTCAACATTGAAAAACAACAACAACCTCAACATTGAGAAACACCAACAAATTCAACAACAACCTCAACATTGAAAAACACCAACAAATTCAACAACAACCTCAACATTGAAAAACAACAACAACCTCAACATTGAAAAACACCAACAAATTCGACAACAACCTCAACATTGAAAAACAACAACAACCTCAACATTGAAAAACACCAACAAATTCAACAACAACTTCAACTTTGAAATACACCAACAAATTCAACAACAACCTCGACATTGAAAAACACCAACAAATTCAACAACCTCAACATTGAAAAACTACAACAACCTCAGCATTGAAAAACACCAACAAATTCAACCACAACCTCAACATTGAAAAACATCAACAAATTCAACAACAACCTCAACATTGAAAAACAATAAAAACCTCAACATTGAAAAACACCAACATGTTCAACAACGACCTCAAAATTGAAAAACAACAACAACCTCAACATTGAAAAACACCAACAAATTCAACAACAACCTCAACATTGAAAAACACCAACAAATTCAACAACAACCTCAACATTGAAAAACACCAACAAATTCAACAACAACCTCAACATTGAAAAACACCAACAAATTCAACAACAACCTCGAAATTGAAAAACAACAACCACCTCAAAATGGAAAAACAACAACAAATTCAACAACAACCTCAACATTGAAAAACACCAACAAATTCAACAACAACCTCAACATTGAAAAACAACAACAACCTCAACATTGAAAAACACCAACAAATTCAACAACAACTTCAACATTGAAAAACAACAACAACCTCAACATTGAAAAACACCAACAAATTCAACAACAAACTCAACATTGAAAAACACCAACAAATTCAACAACAACCTCAACATTGAAAAACAACAACAACCTCAACATTGAAAAACACCAACAAATTCAACAACAACCTCAAAATTGAAAAACGCCAACAATTCAACAACAACCTCAACATTGAAAAACACCAACAAATTCAACAAAAACCTCAACATTGAAAAACAACAACAACCTCAACATTGAAAAACACCAACAAATTCAACAACAACTTCAACATTGAAAACCACCAAAAAATTCAACAACAACCTCGACATTGGAAATTAACAACAATATCAACATTGAAAAACACCAACAAATTCAACAACAGCCTCAACACTGAAAAACACCAACAAAGTCAACAAAAACCTCAACATTGAAAAACAACAACAACCTCAACATTGAAAAACACCAACAAATTAGCAACAACTTCAACATTGAAAAACACCAAAAAATTCAACAACAACTTCGACATTGAAAAACACCAACAAATTCAACAACAAACTCAACATTGAAAAACACCAACAAATTCAACAACAACCTCAACATTGAAAAACAGCAACAACCTCAACATTGAAATACACCAACAAATTAGCAACAACTTCAACATTGAAAAACATCAAAAAATTCAACAACAACTTCGACATTGAAAAACACCAACAAATTCAACAACAACCTCAACATTCAAAAACACCAACAAATTCAACAACAACTTCAACATTGAAAAACACCAACAAATTCAATAACAACCTCAACATTGAAAAACACCAACAATTTCAACAACAACCTCAACATTGAAAAACACCAAGAAATTCAACAACAACCTCAACATTGAAAAACAACAACAACCTGAACATTGAAAAACACCAACAAATTCAACAACAACCTCAACATTGAAAAACAACAACAACCTCAACATTGAAAAACACCAACAAATTCAACAACAACTTCAACATTGAAAAACAACAACAACCTCAACATTGAAAAACACCAACAAATTCAACAACAAACTCAACATTGAAAAACACCAACAAATTCAACAACAACCTCAACATTGAAAAACAACAACAACCTCAACATTGAAAAACACCAACAAATTCAACAACAACCTCAAAATTGAAAAACGCCAACAATTCAACAACAACCTCAACATTGAAAAACACCAACAAATTCAACAAAAACCTCAACATTGAAAAACAACAACAACCTCAACATTGAATAACACCAACAAATTCAACAACAACTTCAACATTGAAAACCACCAAAAAATTCAACAACAACCTCGACATTGAAAATTAACAACAATATCAACATTGAAAAACACCAACAAATTCAACAACAGCCTCAACACTGAAAAACACCAACAAAGTCAACAAAAACCTCAACATTGAAAAACAACAACAACCTCAACATTGAAAAACACTAAAAAATTCAACAACAACCTCAACATTGAAAAATAACAACAACCTCAACATTGAAAACCACCAACTAATTCAACAACAACCTCAACATTGAAAAACACCAACAAATTCAACAACAACCTTAACATTGAAAAACAACAACAACCTCAACATTGAAAAACACCAACAAATTCAACAACAACCTCAACATTGAAAAACTCCAACAAATTCAACAACAACCTCAACATTGAAAAACACCAACAATTTCAACAACAACCTCAACATTGAAAAACTCCAACAAATTCAACAACAACCTCAACATTGAAAAACACCAACAATTTCAACAACAATCTCAAAATTGAAAAACAACAACAAATTCAACAACAACCTCAACATTTAAAAACACCAACAAATTCAACAACAACCTCAACATTGAAAAACAACAACAACCTGAACATTGAAAAACACCAACAAATTCAACAACAAACTCAACATTGAAAAACAACAACAACCTCAACATTGAAAAAAACCAACAAATTCAACACCAACCTCAACATTAAAAAACACCAACAAATTGAACAACAACCTCAACATTGAAAAACAACAACAACCTCAACATTGAGAAACACCAACAAATTCAACAACAACCTCAACATTGAAAAACACCAACAAATTCAACAACAACCTCAACATTGAAAAACAACAACAACCTCAACATTGAAAAACACCAACAAATTCGACAACAACCTCAACATTGAAAAACAACAACAACCTCAACATTGAAAAACACCAACAAATTCAACAACAACTTCAACTTTGAAATACACCAACAAATTCAACAACAACCTCGACATTGAAAAACACCAACAAATTCAACAACCTCAACATTGAAAAACTACAACAACCTCAGCATTGAAAAACACCAACAAATTCAACCACAACCTCAACATTGAAAAACATCAACAAATTCAACAACAACCTCAACATTGAAAAACAATAAAAACCTCAACATTGAAAAACACCAACATGTTCAACAACGACCTCAAAATTGAAAAACAACAACAACCTCAACATTGAAAAACACCAACAAATTCAACAACAACCTCAACATTGAAAAACACCAACAAATTCAACAACAACCTCAACATTGAAAAACACCAACAAATTCAACAACAACCTCAACATTGAAAAACACCAACAAATTCAACAACAACCTCGAAATTGAAAAACAACAACCACCTCAAAATTGAAAAACAACAACAAATTCAACAACAACCTCAACATTGAAAAACACCAACAAATTCAACAACAACCTCAACATTGAAAACCAACAACAACCTCAACATTGAAAAACACCAACAAATTCAACAACAACTTCAACATTGAAAAACAACAACAACCTCAACATTGAAAAACACCAACAAATTCAACAACAAACTCAACATTGAAAAACACCAACAAATTCAACAACAACCTCAACATTGAAAAACAACAACAACCTCAACATTGAAAAACACCAACAAATTCAACAACAACCTCAAAATTGAAAAACGCCAACAATTCAACAACAACCTCAACATTGAAAAACACCAACAAATTCAACAAAAACCTCAACATTGAAAAACAACAACAACCTCAACATTGAAAAACACCAACAAATTCAACAACAACTTCAACATTGAAAACCACCAAAAAATTCAACAACAACCTCGACATTGGAAATTAACAACAATATCAACATTGAAAAACACCAACAAATTCAACAACAGCCTCAACACTGAAAAACACCAACAAAGTCAACAAAAACCGCAACATTGAAAAACAACAACAACCTCAACATTGAAAAACACCAACAAATTAGCAACAACTTCAACATTGAAAAACACCAAAAAATTCAACAACAACTTCGACATTGAAAAACACCAACAAATTCAACAACAAACTCAACATTGAAAAACACCAACAAATTCAACAACAACCTCAACATTGAAAAACACCAACAAATTCAACAACAACCTTAACATTGAAAAACAACAACAACCTCAACATTGAAAAACACCAACAAATTCAACAACAACCTCAACATTGAAAAACTCCAACAAATTCAACAACAACCTCAACATTGAAAAACACCAACAATTTCAACAACAACCTCAACATTGAAAAACTCCAACAAATTCAACAACAACCTCAACATTGAAAAACACCAACAATTTCAACAACAATCTCAAAATTGAAAAACAACAACAAATTCAACAACAACCTCAACATTTAAAAACACCAACAAATTCAACAACAACCTCAACATTGAAAAACAACAACAACCTCAACATTGAAAAACACCAACAAATTCAACAACAAACTCAACATTGAAAAACAACAACAACCTCAACATTGAAAAAAACCAACAAATTCAACACCAACCTCAACATTAAAAAACACCAACAAATTGAACAACAACCTCAACATTGAAAAACAACAACAACCTCAACATTGAGAAACACCAACAAATTCAACAACAACCTCAACATTGAAAAACACCAACAAATTCAACAACAACCTCAACATTGAAAAACAACAACAACCTCAACATTGAAAAACACCAACAAATTCGACAACAACCTCAACATTGAAAAACAACAACAACCTCAACATTGAAAAACACCAACAAATTCAACAACAACTTCAACTTTGAAATACACCAACAAATTCAACAACAACCTCGACATTGAAAAACACCAACAAATTCAACAACCTCAACATTGAAAAACTACAACAACCTCAGCATTGAAAAACACCAACAAATTCAACCACAACCTCAACATTGAAAAACATCAACAAATTCAACAACAACCTCAACATTGAAAAACAATAAAAACCTCAACATTGAAAAACACCAACATGTTCAACAACGACCTCAAAATTGAAAAACAACAACAACCTCAACATTGAAAAACACCAACAAATTCAACAACAACCTCAACATTGAAAAACACCAACAAATTCAACAACAACCTCAACATTGAAAAACACCAACAAATTCAACAACAACCTCAACATTGAAAAACACCAACAAATTCAACAACAACCTCGAAATTGAAAAACAACAACCACCTCAAAATTGAAAAACAACAACAAATTCAACAACAACCTCAACATTGAAAAACACCAACAAATTCAACAACAACCTCAACATTGAAAAACAACAACAACCTCAACATTGAAAAACACCAACAAATTCAACAACAACTTCAACATTGAAAAACAACAACAACCTCAACATTGAAAAACACCAACAATTCAACAACAAACTCAACATTGAAAAACACCAACAAATTCAACAACAACCTCAACATTGAAAAACAACAACAACCTCAACATTGAAAAACACCAACAAATTCAACAACAACCTCAAAATTGAAAAACGCCAACAATTCAACAACAACCTCAACATTGAAAAACACCAACAAATTCAACAAAAAACCTCAACATTGAAAAACAACAACAACCTCAACATTGAAAAAACACCAACAAATTCAACAACAACTTCAACATTGAAAACCACCAAAAAATTCAACAACAACCTCGACATTGGAAATTAACAACAATATCAACATTGAAAAACACCAACAAATTCAACAACAGCTCAACACTGAAAAACACCAACAAAGTCAACAAAACCTCAACATTGAAAAACAACAACAACCTCAACATTGAAAAACACCAACAAATTAGCAACAACTTCAACATTGAAAAACACCAAAAAATTCAACAACAACTTCGACATTGAAAAACACCAACAAATTCAACAACAAACTCAACATTGAAAAAACACCAACAAATTCAACAACAACCTCAACATTGAAAAACAGCAACAACCTCAACATTGAAATACACCAACAAATTAGCAACAACTTCAACATTGAAAAACATCAAAAAATTCAACAACAACTTCGACATTGAAAAACACCAACAAATTCAACAACAACCTCAACATTGAAAAGCACCAACAAATTCAACAACAACCTCAATATTGAAACATAACAACAACCTCAACATTGAGAAACACCAACAAATTCAACAACAACCTCAACATTGAAAAACACCAACAAATTCAACAACAACCTCAACATTGAAAAACAACAACAACCTCAACATTGAAAAACAACAACAAATTCAACAACAACTTCAACATTGAAAAACACCAACAAATTCAACAACAACCTCGACATTGAAAAACACCAACAAATTCAACAACAACCTCAACATTGAAAAACAACAACAACCTCAACATTGAAAAACACTAAAAAATTCAACAGCAACCTCAACATTGAAAAATAACAACAACCTCAACATTGAAAACCACCAACAAATTCAACAACAACCTCAACATTGAAAAACACCAACAAATTCAACAACAACCTTAACATTGAAAAACAACAACAATCTCAACATTGAAAAACACCAACAAATTCAACAACAAACTCAACATTGAAAAACACCAACAAATTCAACAACAACCTCAACATTGAAAAACACCAACAATTTCAAAAACAACCTCAACATTGAAAAACTCCAACAAATTCAACAACAACCTCAACATTGAAAAACAGCAACAATTTCAACAACAAACTCAACATTGAAAAACAACAACAAATTCAACAACAACCTCAACATTTAAAAACACCAACAAATTCAACAACAACCTCAACATTGAAAAACAACAACAACCTCAACATTGAAAAACACCAACAAATTCAACAACAAACTCAACATTGAAAAACACCAACAAATTCAACAACAACCTCAACATTGAAAAACACCAACAAATTCAACAACAACCTCAACATTGAAAAACACCAACAAATTCAACAACAACCTCGAAATTGAAAAACAACAACCACCTCAAAATTGAAAAACAACAACAAATTCAACAACAACCTCAACATTGAAAAACACCAACAAATTCAACAACAACCTCAACATTGAAAAACAACAACAACCTCAACATTGAAAAACACCAACAAATTCAACAACAACCTCAACATTGACAAACAACAACAACCTCAACATTGAAAAACACCAACAAATTCAACAACAACCTCAACATTGACAAACAACAACAACCTCAACATTGAAAAACACCAACAAATTCAACAACAACCTCAACATTGAAAAAGAACAACAACCTCAACATTGAAAAACACCAACAAATTCAACAACAACCTCAACATTGAAAAACAGCAACAACCTCAACATTGAAATACACCAACAAATTAGCAACAACTTCAACATTGAAAAACATCAAAAAATTCAACAACAACTTCGACATTAAAAAACACCAACAAATTCAACAACAACCTCAACATTGAAAAGCACCAACAAATTCAACAACAACCTCAATATTGAAACATAACAACAACCTCAACATTGAGAAACACCAACAAATTCAACAACAACCTCAACATTGAAAAACACCAACAAATTCAACAACAACCTCAACATTGAAAAACAACAACAACCTCAACATTGAAAAACAACAACAAATTCAACAACAACTTCAACATTGAAAAACACCAACAAATTCAACAACAACCTCGACATTGAAAAACACCAACAAATTCAACAACAACCTCAACATTGAAAAACAACAACAACCTCAACATTGAAAAACACTAAAAAATTCAACAGCAACCTCAACATTGAAAAATAACAACAACCTCAACATTGAAAACCACCAACAAATTCAACAACAACCTCAACATTGAAAAACACCAACAAATTCAACAACAACCTTAACATTGAAAAACAACAACAATCTCAACATTGAAAAACACCAACAAATTCAACAACAACCTCAACATTGAAAAACTCCAACAAATTCAACAACAACCTCAACATTGAAAAACACCAACAATTTCAAAAACAACCTCAACATTGAAAAACTCCAACAAATTCAACAACAACCTCAACATTGAAAAACAGCAACAATTTCAACAACAAACTCAACATTGAAAAACAACAACAAATTCAACAACAACCTCAACATTTAAAAACACCAACAAATTCAACAACAACCTCAACATTGAAAAACAACAACAAC
Organism: Isurus oxyrinchus; assembly: GCA_026770705.1. NCBI lineage: Eukaryota > Metazoa > Chordata > Chondrichthyes > Lamniformes > Lamnidae > Isurus > Isurus oxyrinchus. Next base: position 187,748 of record JANJGN010000765.1, read on the forward strand.
CTCAACATTGAAAAACACCAACAAATTCAACAACAACCTCAACATAGAAAAACACCAACAACCTCAACATTGAAAAAAACCAACAAATTCAACACCAACCTCAACATTAAAAAACACCAACAAATTGAACAACAACCTCAACATTGAAAAACAACAACAACCTCAACATTGAGAAACACCAACAAATTCAACAACAACCTCAACATTGAAAAACACCAACAAATTCAACAACAACCTCAACATTGAAAAACAACAACAACCTCAACATTGAAAAACACCAACAAATTCGACAACAACCTCAACATTGAAAAACAACAACAACCTCAACATTGAAAAACACCAACAAATTCAACAACAACTTCAACTTTGAAATACACCAACAAATTCAACAACAACCTCGACATTGAAAAACACCAACAAATTCAACAACCTCAACATTGAAAAACTACAACAACCTCAGCATTGAAAAACACCAACAAATTCAACCACAACCTCAACATTGAAAAACATCAACAAATTCAACAACAACCTCAACATTAAAAAACAATAAAAACCTCAACATTGAAAAACACCAACATGTTCAACAACGACCTCAAAATTGAAAAACAACAAGTACCTCAACATTGAAAAACACCAACAAATTCAACAACAACCTCAACATAGAAAAACACCAACAAATTCAACAACAACCTCAACATTGAAAAACACCAACAAATTCAACAACAACCTCAACATTGAAAAACACCAACAAATTCAACAACAACCTCGAAATTGAAAAACAACAACCACCTCAAAATTGAAAAACAACAACAAATTCAACAACAACCTCAACATTGAAAAACACCAACAAATTCAACAACAACCTCAACATTGAAAAACAACAACAACCTCAACATTGAAAAACACCAACAAATTCAACAACAACCTCAACATTGACAAACAACAACAACCTCAACATTGAAAAACACCAACAAATTCAACAACAACCTCAACATTGACAAACAACAACAACCTCAACATTGAAAAACACCAACAAATTCAACAACAACCTCAACATTGAAAAAGAACAACAACCTCAACATTGAAAAACACCAACAAATTCAACAACAACCTCAACATTGAAAAACACCAACAAATTCAACAACAATCTCAAAATTGAAAAACAACAACAACCTCAACATTGAAAAACACCAACAAATTCAACAACAACCTCTACATTTAAAAACTACAACAACCTCAACATTGAAAAACACCAACAAATTCAACAACAACCTCAACATTGAAAAACAACAACAACCTCAAAATTGAAAAACTCCAACAAATTCAACAACAACCTCAACATTGAAAAACACCAACAAATTCAACAACAACCTCAACATTGAAAAACAACAACAACCTCAACATTGAAAAACACCAAGAAATTCAACAACAACCTCAACATTGAAAAACAACAACAACCTCAAAATTGAAAAACAACAGCAACCTCAACATTGAAAAACACCAACGAATTCAACAACAACTTCAACTTTGAAATACACCAACAAATTCAACAACAACCTCGACATTGAATAACACCAACAAATTCAACAACCTCAACATTGAAAAACTACAACAACCTCAACGTTGAAAAACACCAACAAATTCAACAACAACTTCAACATCTAAAAACAACAACAACCTCAACATTGAAAAGCATCAACAAATTCAACAACAACCTCAACATTGAAAAACAATAAAAACCTCAACATTGAAAAACACCAACAAGTTCAACAACGACCTCAACATTGAAAAACAACAAAACCTCAACATTGAAAAACACCCACAAATTCAACAACAACCGCAACATAGAAAAACACCAACAAATTCAACAACAACCTCAACATTGAAAAACACCAACAAATTCAACAACAACCTCAACATTGAAAAACACCAACAAATTCAACAACAACCTCGAAATTGAAAAACAACAACCACCTCAAAATTGAAAAACAACAACACATTCAACAACAACCTCAACATTGAGAAACACCAACAAATTCAACAACAACCTCAACATTGAAAAACAACAACAACCTGAACATTGAAAAACACCAACAAGTTCAACAACAATATCAACATTGAAAAACAACAACAACCTCAACATTGAAAAACAACAACAAATTCAACAACAACCTCAACATTGAAAAACACCAACAAATTCAACAACAACCTCAACATTGAAAAACAACAACAACCTTAACATTGAAAAACACCTACATATTCAACAACAACCTCAAAATTGAAAAACGCCAACAATTCAACAACAACCTCAACATTGAAAAACAACAACAACCTTAACATTGAAAAACACCAACATATTCAACAACAACCTCAACATTGAAAAACACCAACAATTTCAACAACAAACTCAACATTGAAAAACAACAACAAATTCAACAACAACCTCAACATTTAAAAACACCAACAAATTCAACAACAACCTCAACATTGAAAAACAACAACAACCTCAACATTGAAAAACACCAACAAATTCAACAACAAACTCAACATTGAAAAACAACAACAACCTCAACATTGAAAAAAACCAACAAATTCAACAGCAACCTCAACATTAAAAAACACCAACAAATTGAACAACAACCTCAACATTGAAAAACAACAACAACCTCAACATTGAGAAACACCAACAAATTCAACAACAACCTCAACATTGAAAAAGACCAACAAATTCAACAACAACCTCAACATTGAAAAACAACAACAACCTCAACATTGAAAAACACCAACAAATTCGACAACAACCTCAACATTGAAAAACAACAACAACCTCAACATTGAAAAACACCAACAAATTCAACAACAACTTCAACTTTGAAATACACCAACAAATTCAACAACAACCTCGACATTGAAAAACACCAACAAATTCAACAACCTCAACATTGAAAAACTACAACAACCTCAGCATTGAAAAACACCAACAAATTCAACCACAACCTCAACATTGAAAAACATCAACAAATTCAACAACAACCTCAACATTGAAAAACAATAAAAACCTCAACATTGAAAAACACCAACATGTTCAACAACGACCTCAAAATTGAAAAACAACAACAACCTCAACATTGAAAAACACCAACAAATTCAACAACAACCTCAACATAGAAAAACACCAACAAATTCAACAACAACCTCAACATTGAAAAACACCAACAAATTCAACAACAACCTCAACATTGAAAAACACCAACAAATTCAACAACAACCTCGAAATTGAAAAACAACAACCACCTCAAAATTGAAAAACAACAACAAATTCAACAACAACCTCAACATTGAAAAACACCAACAAATTCAACAACAACCTCAACATTGAAAAACAACAACAACCTCAACATTGAAAAACACCAACAAATTCAACAACAACCTCAACATTGAAAAACAACAACAACCTCAACATTGAAAAACACCAACAAATTCAACAACAAACTCAACATTGAAAAACACCAACAAATTCAACAACAACCTCAACATTGAAAAACAACAACAACCTCAACATTGAAAAACACCAACAAATTCAACAACAACCTCAAAATTGAAAAACGCCAACAATTCAACAACAACCTCAACATTGAAAAACACCAACAAATTCAACAAAAACCTCAACATTGAAAAACAACAACAACCTCAACATTGAAAAACACCAACAAATTCAACAACAACTTCAACATTGAAAACCACCAAAAAATTCAACAACAACCTCGACATTGAAAAATAACAACAATATCAACATTGAAAAACACCAACAAATTCAACAACAGCCTCAACACTGAAAAACACCAACAAAGTCAACAAAAACCTCAACATTGAAAAACAACAACAACCTCAACATTGAAAAACACCAACAAATTAGCAACAACTTCAACATTGAAAAACACCAAAAAATTCAACAACAACTTCGACATTGAAAAACACCAACAAATTCAACAACAAACTCAACATTGAAAAACACCAACAAATTCAACAACAACCTCAACATTGAAAAACAGCAACAACCTCAACATTGAAAAACACCAACAAATTAGCAACAACTTCAACATTGAAAAACACCAAAAAATTCAACAACAACTTCGACATTGAAAAACACCAACAAATTCAACAACAACCTCAACATTGAAAAGCACCAACAAATTCAACAACAACCTCAATATTGAAAAATAACAACAATCTCAACATTGAGAAACACCAACAAATTCAACAACAACCTCAACATTGAAAAACACCAACAAATTCAACAACAACCTCAACATTGAAAAACAACAACAACCTCAACATTGAAAAACAACAACAAATTCAACAACAACTTCAACATTGAAAAACACCAACAAATTCAACAACAACCTCGACATTGAAAAACACCAACAAATTCAACAACAACCTCAACATTGAAAAACAACAACAACCTCAACATTGAAAAACACTAAAAATTTCAACAACAACCTCAACATTGAAAAATAACAACAACCTCAACCTTGAAAACCACCAACAAATTCAACAACAACCTCAACATTGAAAAACACCAACAAATTCAACAACAACCTTAACATTGAAAAACAACAACAACCTCAACATTGAAAAACACCAACAAATTCAACAACAACCTCAACATTGAAAAACTCCAACAAATTCAACAACAACCTCAACATTGAAAAACACCAACAATTTCAACAACAACCTCAACATTGAAAAACTCCAACAAATTCAACAACAACCTCAACATTGAAAAACACCAACAATTTCAACAACAAACTCAACATTGAAAAACAACAACAAATTCAACAACAACCTCAACATTTAAAAACACCAACAAATTCAACAACAACCTCAACATTGAAAAACAACAAGAACCTCAACATTGAAAAACACCAACAAATTCAACAACAAACTCAACATTGAAAAACAACAACAACCTCAACATTGAAAAAAACCAACAAATTCAACACCAACCTCGACATTAAAAAACACCAACAAATTGAACAACAACCTCAACATTGAAAAACAACAACAACCTCAACATTGAGAAACACCAACAAATTCAACAACAACCTCAACATTGAAAAACATCAACAAATTCAAAAACAACCTCAACATTGAAAAACAATAAAAACCTCAACATTGAAAAACACCAACATGTTCAACAACGACCTCAAAATTGAAAAACAACAAGTACCTCAACATTGAAAAACACCAACAAATTCAACAACATCCTCAACATAGAAAAACACCAACAAATTCAACAACAACCTCAACATTGAAAAACACCAACAAATTCAACAACAACCTCAACATTGAAAAACACCAACAAATTCAACAACAACCTCGAAATTGAAAAACAACAACCACCTCAAAATTGAAAAACACCAACAAATTCAACAACAACCTCAACATTGATAAACAACAACAACCTCAACATTGAAAAACACCAACAAATTCAACAACAACCTCAACATTGACAAACAACAACAACCTCAACATTGAAAAACACCAACAAATTCAACAACAACCTCAACATTGAAAAAGAACAACAACCTCAACATTGAAAAACACCAACAAATTCAACAACAACCTCAACATTGAAAAACACCAACAAATTCAACAACAATCTCAAAATTGAAAAACAACAACAACCTCAACATTGAAAAACACCAACAAATTCAACAACAACCTCTACATTTAAAAACTACAACTACCTCAACATTGAAAAACACCAACAAATTCAACAACAACCTCAACATTGAAAAACAACAACAACCTCAAAATTGAAAAACACCAACAAATTCAACAACAACCTCAACATTGAAAAACACCAACAAATTCAACAACAACCTCAACATTGAAAAACAACAACAACCTCAACATTGAAAAACACCAACAAATTCAACAACAACCTCAACATTGAAAAACAACAACAACCTCAAAATTGAAAAACACCAACGAATTCAACAACAACTTCAACTTTGAAATACACCAACAAATTCAACAACAACCTCGACATTGAATAACACCAACAAATTCAACAACCTCAACATTGAAAAACTACAACAACCTCAAAATTGAAAAGCATCAACAAATTCAACAACAACCTCAACATTGAAAAACAATAAAAACCTCAACATTGAAAAACACCAACAAGTTCAACAACGACCTCAACATTGAAAAACAACAAAACCTCAACATTGAAAAACACCCACAAATTCAACAACAACCGCAACATAGAAAAACACCAACAAATTCAACAACAACCTCAACATTGAAAAACACCAACAAATTCAACAACAACCTCAACATTGAAAAACACCAACAAATTCAACAACAACCTCGAAATTGAAAAACAACAACCACCTCAAAATTGAAAAACAACAACACATTCAACAACAACCTCAACATTGAAAAACACCAACAAATTCAACAACAACCTCAACATTGAAAAACAACAACAACCTGAACATTGAAAAACACCAACAAGTTCAACAACAATATCAACATTGAAAAACAACAACAACCTCAACATTGAAAAACAACAACAAATTCAACAACAACCTCAACATTGAAAAACACCAACAAATTCAACAACAACCTCAACATTGAAAAACAACAACAACCTTAACATTGAAAAACACCAACATATTCAACAACAACCTCAAAATTGAAAAACGCCAACAATTCAACAACAACCTCAACATTGAAAAACACCAACAAATTCAACAACAACCTCAACATTGAAAAACAACAAAAACCTCAACATTGAAAAACACCAACAAATTCAACAAAAACCTCAACATTGAAAAACACCAACAATTTCAACAACAAACTCAACATTGAAAAACAACAACAAATTCAACAACAACCTCAACATTTAAAAACACCAACAAATTCAACAACAACCTCAACATTGAAAAACAACAACAACCTCAACATTGAAAAACACCAACAAATTCAACAACAAACTCAACATTGAAAAACAACAACAACCTCAACATTGAAAAAAACCAACAAATTCAACACCAACCTCAACATTAAAAAACACCAACAAATTGAACAACAACCTCAACATTGAAAAACAACAACAACCTCAACATTGAGAAACACCAACAAATTCAACAACAACCTCAACATTGAAAAACACCAACAAATTCAACAACAACCTCAACATTGAAAAACAACAACAACCTCAACATTGAAAAACACCAACAAATTCGACAACAACCTCAACATTGAAAAACAACAACAACCTCAACATTGAAAAACACCAACAAATTCAACAACAACTTCAACTTTGAAATACACCAACAAATTCAACAACAACCTCGACATTGAAAAACACCAACAAATTCAACAACATCAACATTGAAAAACTACAACAACCTCAGCATTGAAAAACACCAACAAATTCAACCACAACCTCAACATTGAAAAATATCAACAAATTCAACAACAACCTCAACATTGAAAAACAATAAAAACCTCAACATTGAAAAACACCAACATGTTCAACAACGACCTCAAAATTGAAAAACAACAACAACCTCAACATTGAAAAACACCAACAAATTCAACAACAACCTCAACATAGAAAAACACCAACAAATTCAGCAACAACCTCAACATTGAAAAACACCAACAAATTCAACAACAACCTCAACATTGAAAAACACCAACAAATTCAACAACAACCTCGAAATTGAAAAACAACAACCACCTCAAAATTGAAAAACAACAACAAATTCAACAACAACCTCAACATTGAAAAACACCAACAAATTCAACAACAACCTCAACATTGAAAAACAACAACAACCTCAACATTGAAAAACACCAACAAATTCAACAACAACCTCAACATTGAAAAACAACAACAACCTCAACATTGAAAAACACCAACAAATTCAACAACAAACTCAACATTGAAAAACACCAACAAATTCAACAACAACCTCAACATTGAAAAACAACAACAACCTCAACATAGAAAAACACCAACAAATTCAACAACAACCTCAAAATTGAAAAACGCCAACAATTCAACAACAACCTCAACATTGAAAAACACCAACAAATTCAACAAAAACCTCAACATTGAAAAACAACAACAACCTCAACATTGAAAAACACCAACAAATTCAACAACAACTTCAACATTGAAAACCACCAAAAAATTCAACAACAACCTCGACATTGAAAAATAACAGCAATATCAACATTGAAAAACACCAACAAATTCAACAACAGCCTCAACACTGAAAAACACCAACAAAGTCAACAAAAACCTCAACATTGAAAAACAACAACAACCTCAACATTGAAAAACACCAACAAATTAGCAACAACTTCAACATTGAAAAACACCAAAAAATTCAACAACAACTTCGACATTGAAAAACACCAACAAATTCAACAACAAACTCAACATTGAAAAACACCAACAAATTCAACAACAACCTCAACATTGAAAAACAGCAACAACCTCAACATTGAAAAACACCAACAAATTAGCAACAACTTCAACATTGAAAAACACCAAAAAATTCAACAACAACTTCGACATTGAAAAACACCAACAAATTCAACAACAACCTCAACATTGAAAAGCACCAACAAATTCAACAACAACCTCAATATTGAAAAATAACAACAACCTCAACATTGAGAAACACCAACAAATTCAACGACAACCTCAACATTGAAAAACACCAACAAATTCAACAACAACCTCAACATTGAAAAACAACAACATCCTCAACATTGAAAAACAACAACAAATTCAACAACAACTTCAACATTGAAAAACACCAACAAATTCAACAACAACCTCGACATTGAAAAACACCAACAAATTCAACAACAACCTCAACATTGAAAAACAACAACAACCTCAACATTGAAAAACACTAAAAAATTCAACAACAACCTCAACATTGAAAAATAACAACAACCTCAACATTGAAAACCACCAACAAATTCAACAACAACCTCAACATTGAAAAACACCAACAAATTCAACAACAACCTTAACATTGAAAAACAACAACAACCTCAACATTGAAAAACACCAACAAATTCAACAACAACCTCAACATTGAAAAACTCCAACAAATTCAACAACAACCTCAACATTGAAAAACACCAACAATTTCAACAACAACCTCAACATTGAAAAACTCCAACAAATTCAACAACAACCTCAACATTGAAAAACACCAACAATTTCAACAACAAACTCAACATTGAAAAACAACAACAAATTCAACAACAACCTCAACATTTAAAAACACCAACAAATTCAACAACAACCTCAACATTGAAAAACAACAACAACCTCAACATTGAAAAACACCAACAAATTCAACAACAAACTCAACATTGAAAAACAACAACAACCTCAACATTGAAAAAAACCAACAAATTCAACACCAACCTCAACATTAAAAAACACCAACAAATTGAACAACAACCTCAACATTGAAAAACAACAACAACCTCAACATTGAGAAACACCAACAAATTCAACAACAACCTCAACATTGAAAAACACCAACAAATTCAACAACAACCTCAACATTGAAAAACAACAACAACCTCAACATTGAAAAACACCAACAAATTCGACAACAACCTCAACATTGAAAAACAACAACAACCTCAACATTGAAAAACACCAACAAATTCAACACCAACTTCAACTTTGAAATACACCAACAATTTCAACAACAACCTCGACATTGAAAAACACCAACAAATTCAACAACCTCAACATTGAAAAACTACAACAACCTCAGCATTGAAAAACACCAACAAATTCAACCACAACCTCAACATTGAAAAACATCAACAAATTCAACAACAACCTCAACATTGAAAAACAATAAAAACCTCAACATTGAAAAACACCAACATGTTCAACAACGACCTCAAAATTGAAAAACAACAAGTACCTCAACATTGAAAAACACCAACAAATTCAACAACAACCTCAACATAGAAAAACACCAACAAATTCAACAACAACCTCAACATTGAAAAACACCAACAAATTCAACAACAACCTCAACATTGAAAAACACCAACAAATTCAACAACAACCTCGAAATTGAAAAACAACAACCACCTCAAAATTGAAAAACAACAACAAATTCAACAACAACCTCAACATTGAAAAACACCAACAAATTCAACAACAACCTCAACATTGAAAAACAACAACAACCTCAACATTGAAAAACACCAACAAATTCAACAACAACCTCAACATTGAAAAACAACAACAACCTCAACATTGAAAAACACCAACAAATTCAACAACAAACTCAACATTGAAAAACACCAACAAATTCAACAACAACCTCAACATTGAAAAACAACAACAACCTCAACATTGAAAAACACCAACAAATTCAACAACAACCTCAAAATTGAAAAACGCCAACAATTCAACAACAACCTCAACATTGAAAAACACCAACAAATTCAACAAAAACCTCAACATTGAAAAACAACAACAACCTCAACATTGAAAAACACCAACAAATTCAACAACAACTTCAACATTGAAAACCACCAAAAAATTCAACAACAACCTCGACATTGAAAAATAACAACAATATCAACATTGAAAAACACCAACAAATTCAACAACAGCCTCAACACTGAAAAACACCAACAAAGTCAACAAAAACCTCAACATTGAAAAACAACAACAACCTCAACATTGAAAAACACCAACAAATTAGCAACAACTTCAACATTGAAAAACACCAAAAAATTCAACAACAACTTCGACATTGAAAAACACCAACAAATTCAACAACAAACTCAACATTGAAAAACACCAACAAATTCAACAACAACCTCAACATTGAAAAACAGCAACAACCTCAACATTGAAAAACACCAACAAATTAGCAACAACTTCAACATTGAAAAACACCAAAAAATTCAACAACAACTTCGACATTGAAAAACACCAACAAATTCAACAACAACCTCAACATTGAAAAGCACCAACAAATTCAACAACAACCTCAATATTGAAAAATAACAACAACTTCAACATTGAGAAACACCAACAAATTCAACAACAACCTCAACATTGAAAAACACCAACAATTTCAACAACAACCTCAACATTGAAAAACAACAACAACCTCAACATTGAAAAACAACAACAAATTCAACAACAACTTCAACATTGAAAAACACCAACAAATTCAACAACAACCTCGACATTGAAAAACACCAACAAATTCAACAACAACCTCAACATTGAAAAACAACAACAACCTCAACATTGAAAAACACTAAAAAATTCAACAACAACCTCAACATTGAAAAATAACAACAACCTCAACATTGAAAACCACCAACAAATTCAACAACAACCTCAACATTGAAAAACACCAACAAATTCAACAACAACCTTAACATTGAAAAACAACAACAACCTCAACATTGAAAAACACCAACAAATTCAACAACAACCTCAACATTCAAAAACACCAACAAATTCAACAACAACCTGAACATTCAAAAACAACAACAAATTCAACAACAACTTCATCATTGAAATACACCAACAAATTCAACAACAACCTCGACATTGAAAATCACCAACAAATTCAACAACAACCTCAACATTGAAAAACAACAACAACCTCGACATTGAATAACACCAACAAATTCAACAACCTCAACATTGAAAAACTACAACAACCTCAACGTTGAAAAACACCAACAAATTCAACAACAACTTCAACATCTAAAAACAACAACAACCTCAACATTGAAAAACATCAACAAATTCAACAACAACCTCAACATTGAAAAACAATAAAAACCTCAAGATTGAAAAACACCAACAAGTTCAACAACGACCTCAACATTGAAAAACAACAAAACATCAACATTGAAAAACACCAACAAATTCAACAACAACCTCAACATAGAAAAACACCAACAAATTCAACAACAACCTAAACTTTGAAAAACACCAACAAATTCAACAACAACCTCAACATTGAAAAACACCAAGAAATTCAACAACAACCTCGAAATTGAAAAACAACAACCACCTCAAAATTGAAAAACAACAACACATTCAACAACAACCTCAACATTGAAAAACACCAACAAATTCAACAACAACCTCAACATTGAAAAACAACAACAACCTGAACATTGAAAAACACCAACAAGTTCAACAACAACCTCAACATTGAAAAACAACAACAACCTGAACATTGAAAAACACCAACCATTTCAACAACAACCTCAACATTGAAAAACAACAACAACCTCAACATTGAAAAACACCAGAAATTCAACAACAACCTCAACATTGAAAAACACCAACAAATTCAACAACAACCTCAACATTGAAAAACAACAACAACCTCAACATTGAAAAACACCAACAAATTCAACAACAACCTCAACATTGAAAAACGCCAACAATTCAACAACAACCTCAACATTGAAAAACACCAACAAATTCAACAACAACCTCAACATTGAAAAACAACAAAAACCTCAACATTGAAAAACACCAACAAATTCAACAACAACCTCAACATTGAAAAACACCAACAAATTCAACAAAAACCTCAACATTGAAAAACAACAACAAATTCAACAACAACCTCAACATTTAAAAACACCAACATATTCAACAACAACCTCAACATTGAAAAACAACAACAACCTCAACATTGAAAAACACCAACAAATTCAACAACAAACTCAACATTGAAAAACAACAACAACCTCAACATTGAAAAAAACCAACAAATTCAAGACCAACCTCAACATTAAAAAACACCAACAAATTGAACAACAACCTCAACATTGAAAAACAACAACAACCTCAACATTGAGAAACACCAACAAATTCAACAACAACCTCAAAATTGAAAAACACCAACAAATTCAACAACAACCTCAACATTGAAAAACAACAACAACCTCAACATTGAAAAACACCAACAAATTCGACAACAACCTCAACATTGAAAAACAACAACAACCTCAACATTGAAAAACACCAACAAATTCAACAACAACTTCAACTTTGAAATACACCAACAAATTCAACAACAACCTCGACATTGAAAAACACCAACAAATTCAACAACCTCAACATTGAAAAACTACAACAACCTCAACATTGAAAAACACGGGGGGGGGACAAAAAACCAACGGGAGGCAGGAGGAAAAAGAGAGAGATACATTGAAAAACACCAACAAATCAACCACAACCCTCAACATTGAAAAACATCAACAAATTCAACAACAACCTCAACATTGAAAAACAATAAAAACCTCAACATTGAAAAACACCAACAGTTCAACAACGACCTCAAAATTGAAAAACAACAACAACCTCAACATTGAAAAAACACCAACAAATTCAACAACAACCTCAACATAGAAAAACACCAACAAATTCAACAACAACCTCAACATTGAGAAACACCAACAAATTCAACAACAACCTCAACATTGAAAAACACCAAGAAATTCAACAACAACTCGAAATTGAAAAACAACAACCACCTCAAAATTGAAAAACAACAACAAATTCAACAACAACCTCAACATTGAAAAACACCAACAAATTCAACAACAACCTCAACATTGAAAAACAACAACAACCTCAACATTGAAAAACATCAACAAATTCAACAGCAACCTCAACATTGAAAAACAACAACAACCTCAACATTGAAAAACACCAACAAATTCAACAACAACCTCAACATTGAAAAACACCAATAAATTCAACAACAACCTCAACATTGAAAAACAACAACAACCTCAACATTGAAAAACACCAACAAATTCAACAACAACCTCAAAATTGAAAAACGCCAACAATTCAACAACAACCTCAACATTGAAAAACACCAACAAATTCAACAAAAACCTCAACATTGAAAAACAACAACAACCTCAACATTGAAAAACACCAACAAATTCAACAACAGCCTCAACATTGAAAAACACCAACAAAGTCAACAAAAACCTCAACATTGAAAAACAACAACAACCTCAACATTGAAAAACACCAACAAATTAGCAACAACATCAACATTGAAAAACACCAAAAAATTCAACAACAACTTCGACTTTGAAAAACACCAACAAATTCAACAACAACCTCAACATTGAAAAACACCAACAATTCAAAAACAACCTCAACATTGAAAAAACAACAACAACCTTAACATTGAAAAACACCAACATATTCAACAACAACCTCAAAATTGAAAAACGCCAACAATTCAACAACAACCTCAACATTGAAAAACACCAACAAATTCAACAACAACCTCAACATTGAAAAACAACAAAAACCTCAACATTGAAAAACACCAACAAATTCAACAACAACCTCAACATTGAAAAACAACAAACAATTTCAACAACAAACTCAACATTGAAAAACAACAACAAATTCAACAACAACTCAACATTTAAAAACACCAACAAATTCAACAACAACCTCAACATTGAAAAACAACAACAACCTCAACATTGAAAAACACCAACAAATTCAACAACAAACTCAACATTGAAAAACAACAACAACCTCACATTGAAAAAAACCAACAAATTCAACACCAACCTCAACATTAAAAAACACCAACAAATTGAACAACAACCTCAACATTGAAAAACAACAACAACCTCAACATTGAGAAACACCAACAAATTCAACAACAACCTCAACATTGAAAAACACCAACAAATTCAACAACAACCTCAACATTGAAAAACAACAACAACCTCAACATTGAAAAACACCAACAAATTCGACAACAACCTCAACATTGAAAAACAACAACAACCTCAACATTGAAAAACACCAACAAATTCAACAACAACTTCAACTTTGAAATACACCAACAAATTCAACAACAACCTCGACATTGAAAAACACCAACAAATTCAACAACAACTTCAACTTTGAAATACACCAACAAATTCAACAACAACCTCGACATTGAAAAACACCAACAAATTCAACAACCTCAACATTGAAAAGCTACAACAACCTCAGCATTGAAAAACACCAACAAATTCAACCACAACCTCAACATTGAAAAACATCAACAAATTCAACAACAACCTCAACATTGAAAAACAATAAAAACCTCAACATTGAAAAACACCAACATGTTCAACAACGACCTCAAAATTGAAAAACAACAACAACCTCACATTGAAAAACACCAACAAATTCAAACAACAACCTCAACATAGAAAAACACCAACAAATTCAACAACAACCTCAAAATTGAAAAACAACAACAAATTCAACAACAACCTCAACATTGAAAAAACACCAACAAATCAACAACAACCTCAACATTGAAAAACAACAACAACCTCAACATTGAAAAACACCAACAAATTCAACAACAACCTTAACATTGAAAAACAACAACAACCTCAACATTGAAAAACACCAACAAATTCAACAACAACCTCAACATTCAAAAACACCAACAAATTCAACAACAACCTGAACATTCAAAAACAACAACAAATTCAACAACAACTTCATCATTGAAATACACCAACAAATTCAACAAACAACCTCGACATTGAAAATCACCAACAAATTCAACAACAACCTCAACATTGAAAAACAACAACAACCTCGACATTGAATAACACCAACAAATTCAACAACCTCAACATTGAAAAACTACAACAACCTCAACGTTGAAAAACACCAACAAATTCAACAACAACTTCAACATCTAAAAACAACAACAACCTCAACATTGAAAAACATCAACAAATTCAACACAACCTCAACATTGAAAAACAATAAAAACCTCAAGATTGAAAAACACCAACAAGTTCAACAACGACCTCAACATTGAAAAACAACAAAACATCAACATTGAAAAACACCAACAAATTCAACAACAACCTCAACATAGAAAAACACCAACAAATTCAACAACAACCTAACTTTGAAAAACACCAACAAATTCAACAGAACAACCTCAACATTGAAAAACACCAAGAAATTCAACAACAACCTCGAAATTGAAAAACAACAACCACCTCAAAATTGAAAAACAACAACACATTCAACAACAACCTCAACATTGAAAAACACCAACAAATTCAACAACAACCTCAACATTGAAAAACAACAACAACCTGAACATTGAAAAACACCAACAAGTTCAACAACAACCTCAACATTGAAAAACAACAACAACCTGAACATTGAAAAACACCAACCATTTCAACAACAACCTCAACATTGAAAAACAACAACAACCTCAACATTGAAAAACACCAGAAATTCAACAACAACCTCAACATTGAAAAACACCAACAAATTCAACAACAACCTCAACATTGAAAAACAACAACAACCTCAACATTGAAAAACACCAACAAATTCAACAACAACCTCAACATTGAAAAACGCCAACAATTCAACAACAACCTCAACATTGAAAAACACCAACAAATTCAACAACAACCTCAACATTGAAAAACAACAAAAACCTCAACATTGAAAAACACCAACAAATTCAACAACAACCTCAACATTGAAAAACACCAACAAATTCAACAAAAACCTCAACATTGAAAAACAACAACAAATTCAACAACAACCTCAACATTTAAAAACACCAACAAATTCAACAACAACCTCAACATTGAAAAACAACAACAACCTCAACATTGAAAAACACCAACAAATTCAACAACAAACTCAACATTGAAAAACAACAACAACCTCAACATTGAAAAAAACCAACAAATTCAAGACCAACCTCAACATTAAAAAACACCAACAAATTGAACAACAACCTCAACATTGAAAAACAACAACAACCTCAACATTGAGAAACACCAACAAATTCAACAACAACCTCAAAATTGAAAAACACCAACAAATTCAACAACAACCTCAACATTGAAAAACAACAACAACCTCAACATTGAAAAACACCAACAAATTCGACAACAACCTCAACATTGAAAAACAACAACAACCTCAACATTGAAAAACACCAACAAATTCAACAACAACTTCAACTTTGAAATACACCAACAAATTCAACAACAACCTCGACATTGAAAAACACCAACAAATTCAACAACCTCAACATTGAAAAACTACAACAACCTCAACATTGAAAAACACCAACAAATTCAACAACAACAGCAACATCTAAAAACAACAACAACCTCAACATTGAAAAACACCAACAAATTCAACCACAACCTCAACATTGAAAAACATCAACAAATTCAACAACAACCTCAACATTGAAAAACAATAAAAACCTCAACATTGAAAAACACCAACAAGTTCAACAACGACCTCAAAATTGAAAAACAACAACAACCTCAACATTGAAAAACACCAACAAATTCAACAACAACCTCAACATAGAAAAACACCAACAAATTCAACAACAACCTCAACATTGAGAAACACCAACAAATTCAACAACAACCTCAACATTGAAAAACACCAAGAAATTCAACAACAACCTCGAAATTGAAAAACAACAACCACCTCAAAATTGAAAAACAACAACAAATTCAACAACAACCTCAACATTGAAAAACACCAACAAATTCAACAACAACCTCAACATTGAAAAACAACAACAACCTCAACATTGAAAAACATCAACAAATTCAACAGCAACCTCAACATTGAAAAACAACAACAACCTCAACATTGAAAAACACCAACAAATTCAACAACAACCTCAACATTGAAAAACACCAATAAATTCAACAACAACCTCAACATTGAAAAACAACAACAACCTCAACATTGAAAAACACCAACAAATTCAACAACAACCTCAAAATTGAAAAACGCCAACAATTCAACAACAACCTCAACATTGAAAAACACCAACAAATTCAACAAAAACCTCAACATTGAAAAACAACAACAACCTCAACATTGAAAAACACCAACAAATTCAACAACAGCCTCAACATTGAAAAACACCAACAAAGTCAACAAAAACCTCAACATTGAAAAACAACAACAACCTCAACATTGAAAAACACCAACAAATTAGCAACAACTTCAACATTGAAAAACACCAAAAAATTCAACAACAACTTCGACTTTGAAAAACACCAACAAATTCAACAACAACCTCAACATTGAAAAACACCAACAAATTCAAAAACAACCTCAACATTGAAAAACAACAACAACCTTAACATTGAAAAACACCAACATATTCAACAACAACCTCAAAATTGAAAAACGCCAACAATTCAACAACAACCTCAACATTGAAAAACACCAACAAATTCAACAACAACCTCAACATTGAAAAACAACAAAAACCTCAACATTGAAAAACACCAACAAATTCAACAACAACCTCAACATTGAAAAACACCAACAATTTCAACAACAAACTCAACATTGAAAAACAACAACAAATTCAACAACAACCTCAACATTTAAAAACACCAACAAATTCAACAACAACCTCAACATTGAAAAACAACAACAACCTCAACATTGAAAAACACCAACAAATTCAACAACAAACTCAACATTGAAAAACAACAACAACCTCAACATTGAAAAAAAACCAACAAATTCAACACCAACCTCAACATTAAAAAACACCAACAAATTGAACAACAACCTCAACATTGAAAAACAACAACAACCTCAACATTGAGAAACACCAACAAATTCAACAACAACCTCAACATTGAAAAACACCAACAAATTCAACAACAACCTCAACATTGAAAAACAACAACAACCTCAACATTGAAAAACACCAACAAATTCGACAACAACCTCAACATTGAAAAACAACAACAACCTCAACATTGAAAAACACCAACAAATTCAACAACAACTTCAACTTTGAAATACACCAACAAATTCAACAACAACCTCGACATTGAAAAACACCAACAAATTCAACAACAACTTCAACTTTGAAATACACCAACAAATTCAACAACAACCTCGACATTGAAAAACACCAACAAATTCAACAACCTCAACATTGAAAAGCTACAACAACCTCAGCATTGAAAAACACCAACAAATTCAACCACAACCTCAACATTGAAAAACATCAACAAATTCAACAACAACCTCAACATTGAAAAACAATAAAAACCTCAACATTGAAAAACACCAACATGTTCAACAACGACCTCAAAATTGAAAAACAACAACAACCTCAACATTGAAAAACACCAACAAATTCAACAACAACCTCAACATAGAAAAACACCAACAAATTCAACAACAACCTCAAAATTGAAAAACAACAACAAATTCAACAACAACCTCAACATTGAAAAACACCAACAAATTCAACAACAACCTCAACATTGAAAAACAACAACAACCTCAACATTGAAAAACACCAACAAATTCAACAACAACCTCAACATTGAAAAACAACAACAACCTCAACATTGAAAAACACCAACAAATTCAACAACAAACTCAACATTGAAAAACACCAACAAATTCAACAACAACCTCAACATTGAAAAAGAACAACAACCTCAACATTGAAAAACACCAACAAATTCAACAACAACCTCAAAATTGAAAAACGCCAACAATTCAACAACAACCTCAACATTGAAAAACACCAACAAATTCAACAAAAACCTCAACATTGAAAAACAACAACAACCTCAACATTGAAAAACACCAACAAATTCAACAACAACTTCAACATTGAAAACCACCAAAAAATTCAACAACAACCTCAACATTGAAAAATAACAACAATATCAACATTGAAAAACACCAACAAATTCAACAACAGCCTCAACACTGAAAAACACCAACAAAGTCAACAAAAACCTCAACATTGAAAAACAACAACAACCTCAACATTGAAAAACACCAACAAATTAGCAACAACTTCAACATTGAAAAACACCAAAAAATTCAACAACAACTTCGACATTGAAAAACACCAACAAATTCAACAACAAACTCAACATTGAAAAACACCAACAAATTCAACAACAACCTCAACATTGAAAAACAGCAACAACCTCAACATTGAAAAACACCAACAAATTAGCAACAACTTCAACATTGAAAAACACCAAAAAATTCAACAACAACTTCGACATTGAAAAACACCAACAAATTCAACAACAACCTCAACATTGAAAAGCACCAACAAATTCAACAACAACCTCAATATTGAAAAATAACAACAACCTCAACATTGAGAAACACCAACAAATTCAACAACAACCTCAACATTGAAAAACACCAACAAATTCAACAACAACCTCAACATTGAAAAACAACAACAACCTCAACATTGAAAAACAACAACAAATTCAACAACAACTTCAACATTAAAAAACACCAACAAATTCAACAACAACCTCGACATTGAAAAACACCAACAAATTCAACAACAACCTCAACATTGAAAAACAACAACAACCTCAACATTGAAAAACACTAAAAAATTCAACAACAACCTCAACATTGAAAAATAACAACAACCTCAACATTGAAAACCACCAACAAATTCAACAACAACCTCAACATTGAAAAACACCAACAAATTCAACAACAACCTTAACATTGAAAAACAACAACAACCTCAACATTGAAAAACACCAACAAATTCAACAACAACCTCAACATTTAAAAACTCCAACAAATTCAACAACAACCTCAACATTGAAAAACAACAAAAAAATCAACATTCAAAAACACCAACAAATTCAACAACAACCTGAACATTCAAAAACAACAACAAATTCAACAACAACTTCATCATTGAAATACACCAACAAATTCAACAACAACCTCGACATTGAAAAACACCAACAAATTCAACAGCAACCTCAACATTGAAAAACAACAACAACCTCGACATTGAATAACACCAACAAATTCAACAACCTCAACATTGAAAAACTACAACAACCTCAACGTTGAAAAACACCAACAAATTCAACAACAACTTCAACATCTAAAAACAACAACAACCTCAACATTGAAAAACATCAACAAATTCAACAACAACCTCAACATTGAAAAACAATAAAAACCTCAACATTGAAAAACACCAACAAGTTCAACAACGACCTCAACATTGAAAAACAACAAAACATCAACATTGAAAAACACCATCAAATTCAACAACAACCTCAACATCGAAAAACACCAACAAATTCAACAATAACCTAAACTTGGAAAAACACCAACAAATTCAAAAACAACCTCAACATTGAAAAACACCAACAAATTCAACAACAACCTCGAAATTGAAAAACAACAACCACCTCAAAATTGAAAAACAACAACACATTCAACAACAACCTCAACATTGAAAAACACCAACAAATTCAACAACAACCTCAACATTGAAAAACAACAACAACCTGAACATTGAAAAACACCAACAAGTTCAACAACAACCTCAACATTGAAAAACAACAACAACCTGAACATTGAAAAACACCAACCATTTCAACAACAACCTCAACATTGAAAAACAACAACAACCTCAACATTGAAAAACACCAACAAATTCAACAACAACCTCAACATTGAAAAACACCAACAAATTCAACAACAACCTCAACATTGAAAAACAACAACAACCTCAACATTGAAAAACACCAACAAATTCAACAACAACCTCAACATTGAAAAACGCCAACAATTCAACAACAACCTCAACATTGAAAAACACCAACAAATTCAACAACAACCTCAACATTGAAAAACAACAAAAACCTCAACATTGAAAAACACCAACAAATTCAACAACAACCTCAACATTGAAAAACACCAACAAATTCAACAACAACCTCAACATTGAAAAACAACAACAAATTCAACAACAACCTCAACATTTAAAAACACCAACAAATTCAACAACAACCTCAACATTGAAAAACAACAACAACCTCAACATTGAAAAACACCAACAAATTCAACAACAAACTCAACATTGAAAAACAACAACAACCTCAACATTGAAAAAAACCAACAAATTCAACACCAACCTCAACATTAAAAAACACCAACAAATTGAACAACAACCTCAACATTGAAAAACAACAACAACCTCAACATTGAGAAACACCAACAAATTCAACAACAACCTCAACATTGAAAAACACCAACAAATTCAACAACAACCTCAACATTGAAAAACAACAACAACAACAACATTGAAAAACACCAACAAATTCGACAACAACCTCAACATTGAAAAACAACAACAACCTCAACATTGAAAAACACCAACAAATTCAACAACAACTTCAACTTTGAAATACACCAACAAATTCAACAACCTCGACATTGAAAAACACCAACAAATTCAACAACCTCAACATTGAAAAACTACAACAACCTCAACAAAGAAAAACACCAACAAATTCAACAACAACAGCAACATCTAAAAACAACAACAACCTCAACATTGAAAAACACCAACAAATTCAACCACAACCTCAACATTGAAAAACATCAACAAATTCAACAACAACCTCAACATTGAAAAACAATAAAAACCTCAACATTGAAAAACACCAACAAGTTCAACAACGACCTCAAAATTGAAAAACAACAACAACCTCAACATTGAAAAACACCAACAAATTCAACAACAACCTCAACATAGAAAAACACCAACAAATTCAACAACAACCTCAACATTGAGAAACACCAACAAATTCAACAACAACCTCAACATTGAAAAACACCAACAAATTCAACAACAACCTCGAAATTGAAAAACAACAACCACCTCAAAATTGAAAAACAACAACAAATTCAACAACAACCTCAACATTGAAAAACACCAACAAATTCAACAACAACCTCAACATTGAAAAACAACAACAACCTCAACATTGAAAAACACCAACAAATTCAACAACAACCTCAACATTGAAAAACAACAACAACCTCAACATTGAAAAACACCAACAAATTCAACAACAACCTCAACATTGAAAAACACCAACAAATTCAACAACAACCTCAACATTGAAAAACAACAACAACCTCAACATTGAAAAACACCAACAAATTCAACAACAACTTCAAAATTGAAAAACGCCAACAATTCAACAACAACCTCAACATTGAAAAACACCAACAAATTCAACAAAAACCTCAACATTGAAAAACACCAACAAATTCAACAACAACTTCAACATAGAAAACCACCAAAAAATTCAACAACAACCTCGACATTGAAAAATAACAACAATATCAACATTGAAAAACACCAACAAATTCAACAACAGCCTCAACATTGAAAAACACCAACAAAGTCAACAAAAACCTCAACATTGAAAAACAACAACAACCTCAACATTGAAAAACACCAACAAATTAGCAACAACTTCAACATTGAAAAACACCAAAAAATTCAACAACAACTTCGACATTGAAAAACACCAACAAATTCAACAACAACCTCAACATTGAAAAACACCAACAAATTCAACAACAACCTCAACATTGAAAAACAGCAACAACCTCAACATTGAAAAACACCAACAAATTAGCAACAACTTCAACATTGAAAAACACCAAAAAATTCAACAACAACTTCGACATTGAAAAACACCAACAAATTCAACAACAAACTCAACATTGAAAAACACCAACAAATTCAACAACAACCTCAACATTGAAAAACAACAACAACCTCAACATTGAAAAACACCAACAAATTCCACAACAACTTCAACATTGAAAAACACCAACAAATTCAACAACAACCTCAACATTGAAAAACACCAACAAATTCAACAACAACCTCAACATTGAAAAACAACAACAACCTCAACATTGAAAAACACCAACAAATTCAACAACAACCTCAACATTGAAAAACACCAACAAATTCAACAACAGCTTCAACATTGAAATACACCAACAGATTCAAAAACAACCTCAACATTGAAAAACACCAACAAATTCAACAACCTCAACATCTAAAAACAACAACAACCTCAACATTGAAAAAAACCAAGAAATTCAACAACAACCTTAACATTGAAAAACATCAACAAATTCAACAACAATCTCAACATTGAAAAACAATAACAACCTCAACATTGAAAAACACCAACAAATTCAACAACGACCACAACATTGAAAAACAATAACAACCTCAACATTGAAAAACACCAACAAATTCAACAACAACCTCAACTTAGAAAAACACCAACAAATTCAACAAAACCTCAAAATTGAAAAACAACAACAACCTCAACATTGAAAAACACCAACAAATTCGACAACAACCTCAACATTTAAAAACTACAACAACCTCAACATTGAAAAACACCAACCAATTCAACAACAACCTCAAAATTGAAAAACAACAACAACCTCAAAATTGAAAAACACCAACAAATTCAACAACAACCTCAGCATTGAAAAACACCAACAAATTCAACAACAACCTCAACATTGAAAAACAACCGCAACCTCAACATTGAAAAACACCAACAAATTCAACAGCAACCTCAACATAGAAAAACAACAGCAACCTCAACATTGAAAAACACCAACAAATTCAACAACAAGCTCAACATTGAAAAACACCAACAAATTCAACAACAACCTCAACAATGAAAAACAACAACAACCTCAACATTGAAAAATACCAACAAATTCAACAACAACCTCAACATTGAAAAACAACAACAAATTCAACAACAACCTCAAAATTGAAAAACACCAACAATTCAACAACAACATCAACATTGAAAAACACCAACAAATTCAACAACAACCTCAACATTGAAAAACAACAAGTACCTCAACATTGAAAAACACCAACAAATTCAACAACAACCTCAACATTGAAAAACACCAACAAATTCAACAACAATCTCAAAATTGAAAAACAACAACAACCTCAACATTGAAAAACACCAACAAATTCAACAACAACCTCTACATTTAAAAACTACAACAACCTCAACATTGAAAAACACCAACAAATTCAACAACAACCTCAACATTGAAAAACAACAACAACCTCAAAATTGAAAAACACCAACAAATTCAACAACAACCTCAACATTGAAAAACACCAACAAATTCAACAACAACCTCATCATTGAAAAACAACAACAACCTCAACATTGAAAAACACCAACAAATTCAACAACAACCTCAACATTGAAAAACAACAACAACCTCAAAATTGAAAAACAACAACAACCTCAACATTGAAAAACACCAACGAATTCAACAACAACTTCAACTTTGAAATACACCAACAAATTCAACAACAAACTCGACATTGAATAACACCAACAAATTCAACAACCTCAACATTGAAAAACTACAACAACCTCAACGTTGAATAACACCAACAAATTCAACGACAACTTCAACATCTAAAAACAACAACAACCTCAACATTGAAAAGCATCAACAAATTCAACAACAACCTCAACATTGAAAAACAATAAAAACCTCAACATTGAAAAACACCAACAAGTTCAACAACGACCTCAACATTGAAAAACAACAAAACCTCAACATTGAAAAACACCAACAAATTCAACAACAACCGCAACATAGAAAAACACCAACAAATTCAACAACAACCTCAACATTGAAAAACACCAACAAATTCAACAACAACCTCAACATTGAAAAACACCAACAAATTCAACAACAACCTCGAAATTGAAAAACAACAACCACCTCAAAATTGAAAAACAACAACACATTCAACAACAACCTCAACATTGAAAAACACCAACAAATTCAACAACAACCTCAACATTGAAAAACAACAACAACCTGAACATTGAAAAACACCAACAAGTTCAACAACAACCTCAACATTGAAAAACAACAACAACCTCAACATTGAAAAACACCAACAAATTCAACAACAACCTCAACATTGAAAAACACCAACAAATTCAACGACAACCTCAACATTGAAAAACAACAACAACCTTAACATTGAAAAACACCAACATATTCAACAACAACCTCAAAATTGAAAAACGCCAACAATTCAACAACAACCTCAACATTGAAAAACACCAACAAATTCAACAACAACCTCAACATTGAAAAACAACAAAAACCTCAACATTGAAAAACACCAACAAATTCAACCACAACCTCAACATTGAAAAACATCAACAAATTCAACAACAACCTCAACATTGAAAAACAATAAAAACCTCAACATTGAAAAACACCAACAAGTTCAACAACGACCTCAAAATTGAAAAACAACAACAACCTCAACATTGAAAAACACCAACAAATTCAACAACAACCTCAACATAGAAAAACACCAACAAATTCAACAGCAACCTCAACATTGAAAAACACCAACAAATTCAACAACAACCTCAACATTGAAAAACACCAACAAATTCAACAACAACCTCGAAATTGAAAAACAACAACCACCTCAAAATTGAAAAACAACAACAAATTCAACAACAACCTCAACATTGAAAAACACCAACAAATTCAACAACAACCTCAACATTGAAAAACAACAACAACCTCAACATTGAAAAACACCAACAAATTCAACAACAACCTCAACATTGAAAAACAACAACAACCTCAACATTGAAAAACACCAACAAATTCAACAACAACCTCAACATTGAAAAACACCAACAAATTCATAAACAACCTCAACATTGAAAAACAACAACAACCTCAAAATTGAAAAACACCAACAAATTCAACAACAACCTCAAAATTGAAAAACGCCAACAATTCAACAACAACCTCAACATTGAAAAACACCAACAACTTCAACAAAAACCTCAACATTGAAAAACAACAACAACCTCAAAATTGAAAAACACCAACAAATTCAACAACAGCCTCAACATTGAAAAACACCAACAAAGTCAACAAAAACCTCAACATTGAAAAACAACAACAACCTCAAAATTGAAAAACACCAACAAATTAGCAACAACTTCTACATTGAAAAACACCAAAAAATTCAACAACAACTTTGACATTGAAAAACACCAACAAATTCAACAACAACCTCAACATTGAAAAACACCAACAAATTCAACAACAACCTCAACATTGAAAAACAGGAACAACCTCAACATTGAAAAACACCAACAAATTAGCAACAACTTCAACATTGAAAAACACCAAAAAATTCAACAACAACTTCGACATTGAAAAACACCAACAAATTCAACAACAACCTCAACATTGAAAACCACCAACAAATTCAACAACAACCTCAAAATTGAAAAACAACAACAACCTCAACATTGAAAAACACCAACAAATTCCACAACAACTTCAACATTGAAAAACAACAACAAATTCAACAACAACCTCAACATTGAAAAACACCAACAAATTCAACAACAACCTCAACATTGAAAAACACCAACAAATTCAACAACAACCTCGAAATTGAAAAACAACAACCACCTCAAAATTGAAAAACAACAACAAATTCAACAACAACCTCAACATTGAAAAACACCAACAAATTCAACAACAACCTCAACATTGAAAAACAACAACAACCTCAACATTGAAAAACACCAACAAATTCAACAACAACCTCAACATTGAAAAACAACAACAACCTCAACATTGAAAAACACCAACAATTTCAACAACAACCTCAACATTGAAAAACACCAACAAATTCAACAACAACCTCAACATTGAAAAACAACAACAACCTCAACATTGAAAAACACCAACAAATTCAACAACAACCTCAAAATTGAAAAACGCCAACAATTAAACAACAACCTCAACATTGAAAAACACCTACAAATTCAACAAAAACCTCAACATTGAAAAACAACAACAACCTCAACATTGAAAAACACCAACAAATTCAACAACAACTTCAACATTGAAAACCACCAAAAAATTCAACAACAACCTCGAGATTGAAAAATAACAAAAATATCAACATTGAAAAACACCAACAAATTCAACAGCAGCCTCAACATTGAAAAACACCAACAAAGTCAACAAAAACCTCAACATTGAAAAACAACAACAACCTCAAAATTGAAAAACACCAACAAATTAGCAACAACTTCAACATTGAAAAACACCAAAAAATTCAACAACAACTTCGACATTGAAAAACACCAACAAATTCAACAACAACCTCAACATTGAAAAACACCAACAAATTCAACAACAACCTCAATATTGAAAAATAACAACAACCTCAACATTGAGAAAGACCAACAAATTCAACAACAACCTCAACATTGAAAAACACCGACAAATTCAACAACAACCTCAACATGGAAAAACAACAACAACCTCAACATCGAAAAACACCAACAAATTCAACAACAACCTCAACATTGAAAAACACCAACAAATTCAACAACAACCTCAACATTGAAAAATAACAACAACCTCAACGTTGAAAAACACCAACAATTTCAACAACAACCTCAACATTGAAAAACAACAAAAACCTCAACATTGAAAAACAACAACAAATTCAACAACAACTTCAACATTGAAAAACACCAACAAATTCAACAACAACCTGAACATTGAAAAACACCGACAAATTCAACAACAACCTCAACATGGAAAAACAACAACAACCTCAACATCGAAAAACACCAACAAATTCAACAACAACCTCAACATTGAAAAACACCAACAAATTCAACAACAACCTCAACATTGAAAAACAACAACAACCTCAACGTTGAAAAACACCAACAATTTCAACAACAACCTCAACATTGAAAAAAAACAACAACCTCAACATTGAAAAACAACAACAAATTCAACAACTTCAACATTGAAAAACTTCACCAACAAATTCAACAACAACCTCGACATTGAAAAACACCAACAAATTCAACAACAACCTCAACATTGAAAAACAACAACAACCTCAACATTGAAAAACACTAAAAAATTCAACAACAACCTCAACATTGAAAAATAACAACAACCTCAACATTGAAAACCACCAACAAATTCAAGAACAACCTCAACATTGAAAAACACCTACAAATTCAACAACAACCTTAACATTGAAAAACAACAACAACCTCAACATTGAAAAACACCAACAAATTCAACAACAACCTCAACATTGAAAAACTCCAACAAATTCAACAACAACCTCAACATTGAAAAACAACAAAAAAATCAACATTCAAAAACACCAACAAATTCAACAACAACCTGAACATTCAAAACCAACAACAAATTCAACAACAACTTCATCATTGAAATACACCAACAAATTCAACAACAACCTCATCATTGAAAAACTCCAACAAATTCAACAACAACCTCAACATTGAAACACTACAACAACCTCAACATTGAAAAAAACCAACAAATTCAACAACAACCTGAACATTGAAAAACAACAACAACCTCAACATTGAAAAACACCAACAAATTCAACAACAACCTCAACATTGAAAAACAACAACAACCTCAACATTGAAAAACACCAACAAATTCAACAACAACCTCAACATTGAAAAACACTAACAAATTCAACAACAACCTCAACATTGAAAAACAACAACAACCTCAACATTGAAAAACACCAACAAATTCAACAACTACCTCAACATTGAAAAACTTCAACAACCTCAACATTGAAAAACACCAACAAATTCAATAACAACCTCAAAATTGAAAAACAACAAGAACCTCAAAATTGAAAAACACCAACAAATTCAACAACAACCTCAACATTGAAAAACACCAACAAATTCAACAACAACCTCAATATTGAAAAACAACAGCTGCCTCAACAGTGAAAAACACCAACAAATTCAACAACAACCTCAACATTGAAAAACAACAACAACCTCAACATTGAAAAAAACCAACAAATTCAACAACAACCTCAACATTGAAAAACACCAACAAATTCAACAACAACCTCAACATTGAAAAACAACAACCTCAACATTGAAAAACACCAACAAATTCAACAACAACCTCAACATTGAAAAACAACAACAACCTCAACATTGAAAAACACCAACAAATTCCACAACAACTTCAACATTGAAAAACACCAACAAATTCAACAACAACCTCAACATTGAAAAACCCCAACAAATTCAACAACAACCTCAACATTGAAAAACACCAACAAATTCAACAACATCCTCGAAATTGAAAAACAACAACCACCTCAAAATTGAAAAACAACAACAAATTCAACAACAACCTCAACATTGAAAAACACCAACAAATTCAACAACAACCTCAACATTGAAAAACAACAACAACCTCAACATTGAAAAACACCAACAAATTCAACAACAACCTCAAAATTGAAAAACGCCAACAATTCAACAACAACCTCAACATTGAAAAACACCAACAAATTCAACAAAAACCTCAACATTGAAAAACAACAACAACCTCAACATTGAAAAACACCAACAAATTCAACAACAACTTCAACATTGAAAACCACCAAAAAATTCAACAACAACCTCGACATTGAAAAATAACAACAATATCAACATTGAAAAACACCAACAAATTCAACAACAGCCTCAACATGGAAAAACATCAACAAAGTCAACAAAAACCTCAACATTGAAAAACAACAACAACCTCAACATTGAAAAACACCAACAAATTAGCAACAACTTCAACATTGAAAAACACCAAAAAATTCAACAACAACTTCGACATTGAAAAACACCAACAAATTCAACAACAACCTCAACATTGAAAAACACCAACAAATTCAACAGCAACCTCAACATTGAAAAACAGCAACAACCTCAACATTGAAAAACACCAACAAATTAGCAACAACTTCAACATTGAAAAACACCAAAAAATTCAACAACAACTTCGACATTGAAAAACACCAACAAATTCAACAACAACCTCAACATTGAAAAACACCAACAAATTCAACAACAACCTCAATATTGAAAAATAACAACAACCTCAACATTGAGAAACACCAACAAATTCAACAACAACCTCAACATTGAAAAACACCGACAAATTCAACAACAACCTCAACATGGAAAAACAACAACAACCTCAACATCGAAAAACACCAACAAATTCAACAACAACCTCAACATTGAAAAACACCAACAAATTCAACAACAACCTCAACATTGAATAACAACAACAACCTCAACGTTGAAAAACACCAACAATTTCAACAACAACCTCAACATTGAAAAACAACAACAACCTCAACATTCAAAAACAACAACAAATTCAACAACAACTTCAACATTGAAAAACACCAACAAATTCAACAACAACCTCGACATTGAAAAACACCAACAAATTCAACAACAACCTCAACATTGAAAAACAACAACAACCTCAACATTGAAAAACACTAAAAAATTCAACAACAACCTCAACATTGAAAAATAACAACAACCTCAACATTGAAAACCACCAACAAATTCAACAACAACCTCAACATTGAAAAACACCAACAAATTCAACAACAACCTTAACATTGAAAAACAACAACAACCTCAACATTGAAAAACACCAACAAATTCAACAACAACCTCAACATTGAAATACTACAACAAATTCAACAACAACCTCAACATTGAAAAACAACAAAAAAATCAACATTCAAAAACACCAACAAATTCAACAACAACCTGAACATTCAAAAACAACAACAAATTCAACAACAACTTCATCATTGAAATACACCAACAAATTCAACAACAACCTCGACATTGAAAAACACCAACAAATTCAACAACAACCTCAACATTGAAAAACAACAACAACCTCGACATTGAATAACACCAACAAATTCAACAACCTCAACATTGAAAAAGTACAACAACCTCAACGTTGAAAAACACCAACAAATTCAACAACAACTTCAACATCTAAAAACAACAACAACCTCAACATTGAAAAACATCAACAAATTCAACAACAACCTCAACATTGAAAAACAATAAAAACTTCAACATTGAAAAACACCAACAAATTCAACAACGACGTCAACATTGAAAAACAGCAAAACCTCAACATTGAAAAACACCAATAAATTCAACAACAACCTCAACATAGAAAAACACCAACAAATTCAACAACAACCTAAACATTGAAAAACACCAACAAATTCAACAACAACCTCAAAATTGAAAAACACCAGAAAATTCAACAACAACCTCGAAATTGAAAAACAACAACCACCTCAAAATTGAAAAACAACAACACATTCAACAACAACCTCAACATTGAAAAACACCAACAAATTCAACAACAACCTCAACATTGAAAAACAACAACAACCTCAACATTGAAAAACACCAAGTTCAACAACAACCTCAACATTGAAAAACAACAACAACCTGAACATTGAAAAACAACAACCATTTAGACAACAACCTCAACATTGAAAAACAACAACAACCTCAACATTGAAAAACACCAACAAATTCAACAACAACCTCAACATTGAAAAACACCAACAAATTCAACAACAACCTCAACATTGAAAAACAACAACAACCTCAACATTGAAAAACACCAACAAATTCAACAACAACCTCAACATTGAAAAACGCCAACTATTCAACAACAACCTCAACATTGAAAAACACCAACAAATTCAACAACAACCTCAACATTGAAAAACAACAACAACCTCAACATTGAAAAACACCAAGTTCAACAACAACCTCAACATTGAAAAACAACAACAACCTGAACATTGAAAAACAACAACCATTTCAACAACAACCTCAACATTGAAAAACAACAACAACCTCAACATTGAAAAACACCAACAAATTCAACAACAACCTCAACATTGAAAAACACCAACAAATTCAACAACAACCTCAACATTGAAAAACACCAACAAATTCAACAACAACTTCAAATTGAAAACCACCAAAAAATTCAACAACAACCTCGACATTGAAAAATAACAACAATATCAACATTGAAAAACACCAACAAATTCAACAACAGCCTCAACGTGGAAAAACATCAACAAAGTCAAAAAAAACCTCAACATTGAAAAACAACAACAACCTCAACATTGAAAAACACCAACAAATTAGCAACAACTTCAACATTGAAAAACACCAAAAAATTCAACAACAACTTCGACATTGAAAAACACCAACAAATTCAACAACAACCTCAACATTGAAAAACACCAACAAATTCAACAGCAACCTCAACATTGAAAAACAGCAACAACCTCAACATTGAAAAATACCAACAAATTAGCAACAACTTCAACATTGAAAAACACCAAAAAATTCAACAACAACTTCGACATTGAAAAACACCAACAAATTCAACAACAACCTCAACATTGAAAAACACCAACAAATTCAACAACAACCTCAATATTGAAAAATAACAACAACCTCAACATTGAGAAACACCAACAAATTCAACAACAACCTCAACATTGAAAAACACCGACAAATTCAACAACAACCTCAACATGGAAAAACAACAACAACCTCAACATCGAAAAACACCAACAAATTCAACAACAACCTCAACATTGAAAAACACCAACAAATTCAACAACAACCTCAACATTGAAAAACAACAACAACCTCAACGTTGAAAAACACCAACAATTTCAACAACAACCTCAACATTGAAAAACAACAACAACCTCAACATTGAAAAACAACAACAAATTCAACAACAACTTCAACATTGAAAAACACCAACAAATTCAACAACAACCTCGACATTGAAAAACACCAACAAATTCAACAACAACCTCAACATTGAAAAACAACAACAACCTCAACATTGAAAAACACTAAAAAATTCAACAACAACCTCAACATTGAAAAATAACAACAACCTCAACATTGAAAACCACCAACAAATTCAACAACAACCTCAACATTGAAAAACACCAACAAATTCAACAACAACCTTAACATTGAAAAACAACAACAACCTCAACATTGAAAAACACCAACAAATTCAACAACAACCTCAACATTGAAAAACTCCAACAAATTCAACAACAACCTCAACATTGAAAAACAACAAAAAAATCAACATTCAAAAACACCAACAAATTCAACAACAACCTGAACATTCAAAAACAACAACAAATTCAACAACAACTTCATCATTGAAATACACCAACAAATTCAACAACAACCTCGACATTGAAAAACACCAACAAATTCAACAACAACCTCAACATTGAAAAACAACAACAACCTCGACATTGAATAACACCAACAAATTCAACAACCTCAACATTGAAAAAGTACAACAACCTCAACGTTGAAAAACACCAACAAATTCAACAACAACTTCAACATCTAAAAACAACAACAACCTCAACATTGAAAAACATCAACAAATTCAACAACAACCTCAACATTGAAAAACAATAAAAACCACAACATTGAAAAACACCAACAAATTCAACAACGACCTCAACATTGAAAAACAGCAAAACCTCAACATTGAAAAACACCAATAAATTCAACAACAACCTCAACATAGAAAAACACCAACAAATTCAACAACAACCTCAAAATTGAAAAACACCAACAAATTCAACAACAACCTCGAAATTGAAAAACAACAACCACCTCAAAATTGAAAAACAACAACACATTCAACAACAACCTCAACATTGAAAAACACCAACAAATTCAACAACAACCTCAACATTGAAAAACAACAACAATCTCAACATTGAAAAACACCAAGTTCAACAACAACCTCAACATTGAAAAACAACAACAACCTGAACATTGAAAAACAACAACCATTTCAACAACAACCTCAACATTGAAAAACAACAACAACCTCAACATTGAAAAACACCAACAAATACAACAACAACCTCAACATTGAAAAACACCAACAAATTCAACAACAACCTCAACATTGAAAAACAACAACAACCTCAACATTGAAAAACACCAACAAATTCAACAACAACCTCAACATTGAAAAACGCCAACTATTCAACAACAACCTCAACATTGAAAAACACCAAAAAATTCAACAACAACCTCAACATTGAAAAACAACAAAAACCTCAACATTGAAAAACACCAACAAATTCAACAACAACCTCAACATTGAAAAACACCAACAAATTCAACAACAACCTCAACATTGAAAAACAACAACAAATTCAACAACAACCTCAACATTTAAAAACATCAACAAATTCAACAACAACCTCAACATTGAAAAACATTAACAACCTCAACATTGAAAAACACCAACAAATTCAACAACAACCTCAACATTGAAAAACACCAACAAATTCAACAACAACCTCAACATTGAAAAACAACAACAACCTCAACGTTGAAAAACACCAACAATTTCAACAACAACCTCAACATTGAAAAACAACAACAACCTCAACATTGAAAAACAACAACAAATTCAACAACAACTTCAACATTGAAAAACACCAACAAATTCAACAACAACCTCGACATTGAAAAACACCAACAAATTCAACAACAACCTCAACATTGAAAAACAACAACAACCTCAACGTTGAAAAACACCAACAAATTCAACAACAACTTCAACATCTAAAAACAACAACAACCTCAACATTGAAAAACATCAACAAATTCAACAACAACCTCAACATTGAAAAACAATAAAAACCTCAACATTGAAAAACACCAACAAGTTCAACAACGACCTCAACATTGAAAAACAGCAAAACCTCAACATTGAAAAACACCAATAAATTCAACAACAACCTCAACATAGAAAAACACCAACAAATTCAACAACAACCTAAACATTGAAAAACACCAACAAATTCAACAACAACCTCAATATTGAAAAATAACAACAACCTCAACATTGAGAAACACCAACAAATTCAACAACAACCTCAACATTGAAAAACACCGACAAATTCAACAACAACCTCAACATGGAAAAACAACAACAACCTCAACATCGAAAAACACCAACAAATTCAACAACAACCTCAACATTGAAAAACACCAACAAATTCAACAACAACCTCAACATTGAAAAACAACAACAACCTCAACGTTGAAAAACACCAACAATTTCAACAACAACCTCAACATTGAAAAACAACAACAACCTCAACATTGAAAAACAACAACAAATTCAACAACAACTTCAACATTGAAAAACACCAACAAATTCAACAACAACCTCCACATTGAAAAACACCAACAAATTCAACAACAACCTCAACATTGAAAAACAACAACAACCTCAACATTGAAAAACACTAAAAAATTCAACAACAACCTCAACATTGAAAAATAACAACTACCTCAACATTGAAAACCACCAACAAATTCAACAACAACCTCAACATTGAAAAACACCAACAAATTCAACAACAACCTTAACATTGAAAAACAACAACAACCTCAACATTGAAAAACACCAACAAATTCAACAACAACCTCAACATTGAAAAACTCCAACAAATTCAACAACAACCTCAACATTGAAAAACAACAAAAAAATCAACATTCAAAAACACCAACAAATTCAACAACAACCTGAACATTCAAAAACAACAACAAATTCAACAACAACTTCATCATTGAAATACACCAACAAATTCAACAACAACCTCGACATTGAAAAACACCAACAAATTCAACAACAACCTCAACATTGAAAAACAACAACAACCTCGACATTGAATAGCACCAACAAATTCAACAACCTCAACATTGAAAAAGTACAACAACCTCAACGTTGAAAAACACCAACAAATTCAACAACAACTTCAACATCAAAAAACAACAACAACCTCAACATTGAAAAACATCAACAAATTCAACAACAACCTCAACATTGAAAAACAATAAAAACCACAACATTGAAAAACACCAACAAATTCAACAACGACCTCAACATTGAAAAACAGCAAAACCTCAACATTGAAAAACACCAATAAATTCAACAACAACCTCAACATAGAAAAACACCAACAAATTCAACAACAACCTAAACATTGAAAAACACCAACAAATTCAACAACAACCTCAAAATTGAAAAACACCAACAAATTCAACAACAACCTCGAAATTGAAAAACAACAACCACCTCAAAATTGAAAAACAACAACACATTCAACAACAACCTCAACATTGAAAAACACCAACAAATTCAACAACAACCTCAACATTGAAAAACAACAACAATCTCAACATTGAAAAACACCAAGTTCAACAACAACCTCAACATTGAAAAACAACAACAACCTGAACATTGAAAAACAACAACCATTTCAACAACAACCTCAACATTGAAAAACAACAACAACCTCAACATTGAAAAACACCAACAAATTCAACAACAACCTCAACATTGAAAAACACCAACAAATTCAACAACAACCTCAACATTGAAAAACAACAACAACCTCAACATTGAAAAACACCAACAAATTCAACAACAACCTCAACATTGAAAAACGCCAACTATTCAACAACAACCTCAACATTGAAAAA
Organism: Isurus oxyrinchus; assembly: GCA_026770705.1. Lineage (NCBI taxonomy): Eukaryota > Metazoa > Chordata > Chondrichthyes > Lamniformes > Lamnidae > Isurus > Isurus oxyrinchus. The sequence continues at coordinate 225,323 of JANJGN010000765.1, forward strand.
CACCAAAAAATTCAACAACAACCTCAACATTGAAAAACAACAAAAACCTCAACATTGAAAAACACCAACAAATTCAACAACAACCTCAACATTGAAAAACACCAACAAATTCAACAACAACCTCAACATTGAAAAACAACAACAAATTCAACAACAACCTCAACATTTAAAAACATCAACAAATTCAACAACAACCTCAACATTGAAAAACACCAACAAATTCAACAACAACCTCTACATTGAAAAACAACAACAACCTCAACGTTGAAAAACACCAACAATTTCAACAACAACCTCAACATTGAAAAACAACAACAACCTCAACATTGAAAAACAACAACAAATTCAACAACAACTTCAACATTGAAAAACACCAACAAATTCAACAACAACCTCGACATTGAAAAACACCAACAAATTCAACAACAACCTCAACATTGAAAAACAACAACAACCTCAACGTTGAAAAACACCAACAAATTCAACAACAACTTCAACATCTAAAAACAACAACAACCTCAACATTGAAAAACATCAACAAATTCAACAACAACCTCAACATTGAAAAACAATAAAAACCTCAACATTGAAAAACACCAACAAGTTCAACAACGACCTCAACATTGAAAAACAGCAAAACCTCAACATTGAAAAACACCAATAAATTCAACAACAACCTCAACATAGAAAAACACCAACAAATTCAACAACAACCTAAACATTGAAAAACACCAACAAATTCAACAACAACCTCAAAATTGAAAAACACCAGAAAATTCAACAACAACCTCGAAATTGAAAAACAACAACCACCTCAAAATTGAAAAACAACAACACATTCAACAACAACCTCAACATTGAAAAACACCAACAAATTCAACAACAACCTCAACATGGAAAACAACAACAACCTCAACATTGAAAAACACCAAGTTCAACAACAACCTCAACATTGAAAAACAACAACAACCTGAACATTGAAAAACAACAACCATTTCAACAACAACCTCAACATTGAAAAACAACAACAACCTCAACATTGAAAAACACCAACAAATTCAACAACAACCTCAACATTGAAAAACACCAACAAATTCAACAACAACCTCAACATTGAAAAACAACAACAACCTCAACATTGAAAAACACCAACAAATTCAACAACAACCTCAACATTGAAAAACGCCAACTATTCAACAACAACCTCAACATTGAAAAACACCAACAAATTCAACAACAACCTCAACATTGAAAAACAACAACAACCTCAACATTGAAAAACACCAAGTTCAACAACAACCTCAACATTGAAAAACAACAACAACCTGAACATTGAAAAACAACAACCATTTCAACAACAACCTCAACATTGAAAAACAACAACAACCTCAACATTGAAAAACACCAACAAATTCAACAACAACCTCAACATTGAAAAACACCAACAAATTCAACAACAACCTCAACATTGAAAAACAACAACAACCTCAACATTGAAAAACACCAACAAATTCAACAACAACCTCAACATTGAAAAACGCCAACTATTCAACAACAACCTCAACATTGAAAAACACCAACAAATTCAACAACAACCTCAACATTGAAAAACAACAAAAACCTCAACATTGAAAATCACCAACAAATTCAACAACAACCTCAACATTGAAAAACACCAACAAATTCAACAACAACCTCAACATTGAAAAACAACAACAAATTCAACAACAACCTCAACATTTAAAAACATCAACAAATTCAACAACAACCTCAACATTGAAAAACATTAACAACCTCAACATTGAAAAACACCAACAAATTCAACAACAACCTCAACATTGAAAAACACCAACAAATTCAACAACAACCTCAACATTGAAAAACAACAACAACCTCAACGTTGAAAAACACCAACAATTTCAACAACAACCTCAACATTGAAAAACAACAACAACCTCAACATTGAAAAACAACAACAAATTCAACAACAACTTCAACATTGAAAAACACCAACAAATTCAACAACAACCTCGACATTGAAAAACACCAACAAATTCAACAACAACCTCAACATTGAAAAACAACAACAACCTCAACATTGAAAAACACTAAAAAATTCAACAACAACATCAACATTGAAAAATAACAACAACCTCAACATTGAAAACCACCAACAAATTCAGCAACAACCTGAACATTGAAAAACACCAACAAATTCAACAACAAACTTAACATTGAAAAACAACAACAACCTCAACATTGAAAAACACCAACAAATTCAACAACAACCTCAACATTGAAAAACTCCAACAAATTCAACAACAACCTCAACATTGAAAAACAACAAAAAAATCAACATTCAAAAACACCAACAAATTCAACAACAACCTGAACATTCGAAAACAACAACAAATTCAACAACAACTTCATCATTGAAATACACCAACAAATTCAACAACAACCTCGACATTGAAAAACACCAACAAATTCAACAACAACCTCAACATTGAAAAACAACAACAACCTCGACATTGAATAACACCAACAAATTCAACAACCTCAACATTGAAAAAGTACAACAACCTCAACGTTGAAAAACACCAACAAATTCAACAACAACTTCAACATCTAAAAACAACAACAACCTCAACATTGAAAAACATCAACAAATTCAACAACAACCTCAACATTGAAAAACAATAAAAACCTCAACATTGAAAAACACCAACAAGTTCAACAACGACCTCAACATTGAAAAAAAGCAAAAGCTCAACATTGAAAAACACGAATAAATTCAACAACAACCTCAACATAGAAAAACACCAACAAATTCAACAACAACCTAAACATTGAAAAACACCAACAAATTCAACAACAACCTCAACATTGAAAAACACCAACAAATTCAACAACAACCTCGAAATTGAAAAACAACAACCACCTCAAAATTGAAAAACAACAACACATTCAACAACAACCTCAACATTGAAAAACAGCAACAAATTCAACAACAACCTCAACATTGAAAAACAACAACAACCTCAACATTGAAAAACACCAAGTTCAACAACAACCTCAACATTGAAAAACAACAACAATCTGAACATTGAAAAACAACAACCATTTCAACAACAACCTCAACATTGAAAAACAACAACAACCTCAACATTGAAAAACACCAACAAATTCAACAACAACCTCAACATTGAAAAACACCAACAAATTCAACAACAACCTCAACATTGAAAAACAACAACAACCTCAACATTGAAAAACACCAACAAATTCAACAACAACCTCAACATTGAAAAACGCCAACTATTCAACAACAACCTCAACATTGAAAAACACCAACAAATTCAACAACAACCTCAACATTGAAAAACAACAAAAACCTCAACATTGAAAAACACCAACAAATTCAACAACAACCTCAACATTGAAAAACACCAACAAATTCAACAACAACCTCAACATTGAAAAACAACAACAAATTCAACAACAACCTCAACATTTAAAAACATCAACAAATTCAACAACAACCTCAACATTGAAAAACAACAACAACCTCAACATTGAAAAAAACCAACAAATTCAACACCAACCTCAACATTAAAAAACACCAACAAATTGAACAACAACCTCAACATTGAAAAACAACAACAACCTCAACATTGAAAAACACCAACAAATTCAACAACAACCTCAACATTGAAAAACACCAACAAATTCAACAACAACCTCAACATTGAAAAACAACAACAACCTCAACATTGAAAAACACCAACAAATTCAACAACAACCTCAACATTGAAAAACAACAACAACCTCAACATTGAAAAACACCAACAAATTCAACAACAACTTCAACTTTGAAATACAGCAACAAATTGAACAACACCCTCGACATTGAAAAACAACAAAAACCTCAACATTGAAAAAGACCAACAAGTTCAACAACGACCTCAACATTGAAAAACAACAACAACCTCAACATTGAAAAACACCAACAAATTCAACAACAACCTCAACATTGAAAAACAACAACAACCTCAACATTGAAAAAAACCAACAAATTCAACACCAACCTCAACATTAAAAAACACCAACAAATTGAACAACAACCTCAACATTGAAAAACAACAACAACCTCAACATTGAAAAACACCAACAAATTCAACAACAACCTCAACATTGAAAAACACCAACAAATTCAACAACAACCTCAACATTGAAAAACAACAACAACCTCAACATTGAAAAACACCAACAAATTCAACAACAACCTCAACATTGAAAAACAACAACAACCTCAACATTGAAAAACACCAACAAATTCAACAACAACTTCAACTTTGAAATACAGCAACAAATTGAACAACACCCTCGACATTGAAAAACAATGAAAACCTCAACATTGAAAAAGACCAACAAGTTCAACAACGACCTCAACATTGAAAAACAACAACAACCTCAACATTGAAAAACACCAACAAATTCAACAACAACCTCAACATTGAAAAACACCAACAAATTCAACAACAACCTCAACATTGAAAAACAGCAACAAATTCAACAACAACCTCGAAATTGAAAAACAACAACCACCTCAAAATTGAAAAACAACAACAAATTCAACAACAACCTCAACATTGCAAAACACCAACAAATTCAACAACAACCTCAACATTGAAAAACAACAACAACCTCAACATTGAAAAACACCAACAAATTCAACAACAACCTCAACATTGAAAAACAACAACAACCTCAACATTGAAAAACACCAACAAATTCAACAACAACCTCAACATTGAAAAACACCAACAAATTCAACAACAACCTCAACATTGAAAAACATCAACAACCTCAACATTGAAAAACACCAACAAATTCAACAACAACCTCAAAATTGAAAAACACCAACAATTCAACAACAACCTCAACATTGAAAAACACCAACAAATTCAACAACAACCTCAACATTGAAAAACAACAACAACCTCAACATTGAAAAACACCAACAAATTCAACAACAACCTCAACATTGAAAAACGCCAACTATTCAACAACAACCTCAACATTGAAAAACACCAACAAATTCAACAACAACCTCAACATTGAAAAACAACAAAAACCTCAACATTGAAAAACACCAACAAATTCAACAACAATCTCAACATTGAAAAACACCAACAAATTCAACAACAACCTCAACATTGAAAAACAACAACAAATTCAACAACAACCTCAACATTTAAAAACATCAACAAATTCAACAACAACCTCAACATTGAAAAACATTAACAACCTCAACATTGAAAAACACCAACAAATTCAACAACAAACTCAACATTGAAAAACAACAACAACCTCAACATTGAAAAAAACCAACAAATTCAACACCAACCTCAACATTAAAAAACACCAACAAATTGAACAACAACCTCAACATTGAAAAACAACAACAACCTCAACATTGAAAAACACCAACAAATTCAACAACAACCTCAACATTGAAAAACACCAACAAATTCAACAACAACCTCAACATTGAAAAACAACAACAACCTCAACATTGAAAAACACCAACAAATTCAACAACAACCTCAACATTGAAAAACAACAACAACCTCAACATTGAAAAACACCAACAAATTCAACAACAACTTCAAGTTTGAAATACAGCAACAAATTGAACAACACCCTCGACATTGAAAAACAATAAAAACCTCAACATTGAAAAACACCAACAAGTTCAACAACGACCTCAACATTGAAAAACAACAACAACCTCAACATTGAAAAACACCAACAAATTCAACAACAACCTCAACATTGAAAAACACCAACAAATTCAACAACAACCTCAACATTGAAAAACAGCAACAAATTCAACAACAACCTCGAAATTGAAAAACAACAACCACCTCAAAATTGAAAAACAACAACAAATTCAACAACAACCTCAACATTGCAAAACACCAACAAATTCAACAACAACCTCAACATTGAAAAACAACAACAACCTCAACATTGAAAAACACCAACAAATTCAACAACAACCTCAACATTGAAAAACAACAACAACCTCAACATTGAAAAACACCAACAAATTCAACAACAACCTCAACATTGAAAAACACCAACAAATTCAACAACAACCTCAACATTGAAAAACAACAACAACCTCAACATTGAAAAACACCAACAAATTCAACAACAACCTCAAAATTGAAAAACACCAACAATTCAACAACAACCTCAACATTGAAAAACACCAACAAATTCAACTAAAACCTCAACATTGAAAAACAACAACAACCTCAACATTGAAAAACACCAACAAATTAGCAACAACTTCAACATTGAAAAACACCAAAAAATTCAACAACAACTTCGACATTGAAAAACACCAACAAATTCAACAACAACCTCAATATTGAAAAACACCAACAAATTCAACAACAACCTCAATATTGAAAAACAACAACAACCTCAACATTGAGAAACATCAAAAAATTCAACAACAACCTCAACATTGAAAAACACCGACAAAATCAACAACAACCTCAACATGGAAAAACACCAACAACCTCAACATCGAAAAACACCAACAAATTCAACAACAACCTCAACATTGAAAAACACCAACAAATTCAACAACAACCTCAACATTGAAAAACAACAACAACCTCAACATTGAAAAACACCAACAAATTCAACAACAACCTCAACATTGAAAAACAGCAACAACCTGAACATTGAAAAACACCAAGAAATTAGCAACAACTTCAACATTGAAAAAAACCAAAAAATTCAACAACAACTTCGACATTGAAAAACACCAACAAATTCAACAACAACCTCAACATTGAAAAACACCAACAAATTCAACAACAACCTCAATATTGAAAAATAACAACAACCTCAACATTGAGAAACACCAACAAATTCAACAACAACCTCAACATTGAAAAACACCGACAAATTCAACAACAACCTCAACATGGAAAAACAACAACAACCTCAACATCGAAAAACACCAACAAATTCAACAACAACCTCAACATTGAAAAACACCAACAAATTCAACAACAACCTCAACATTGAAAAACAACAGCAACCTCAACGTTGAAAAACACCAACAATTTCAACAACAATCTCAACATTGAAAAACAACAACAACCTCAACATTGAAAAACAACAACAAATTCAACAACAACTTCAACATTGAAAAAGTTCACCAACAAATTCAACAACAACCTCGACATTGAAAAACACCAACAAATTCAACAACAACCTCAACATTGAAAAACAACAACAACCTCAACATTGAAAAACACTAAAAAATTCAACAACAACCTCAACATTGAAAAATAACAACAACCTCAACATTGAAAACCACCAAAAAATTCAACAACAACCTCAACATTGAAAAACACCAACAAATTCAACAACAACCTTAACATTGAAAAACAACAACAACCTCAACATTGAAAAACACCAACAAATTCAACAACAACCTCAACATTGAAAAACTCCAACAAATTCAACAACAACCTCAACATTGAAAAACACCAAAAAAATCAACATTCAAAAACAACAACAAATTCAACAACAACCTGAACATTCAAAAACAACAACAAATTCAACAACAACTTCATCATTGAAATACACCAACAAATTCAACAACAACCTCGACATTGAAAAACACCAACAAATTCAACAAAAACCTCAACATTGAAAAACTACAACAACCTCAACATTGAAAAACACCAACAAATTCAACAACAACCTGAACATGGAAAAACAACAACAACCTCAACATCGAAAAACACCAACAAATTCAACAACAACCTCAACATTGAAAAACACCAACAAATTCAACAACAACCTCAACATTGAAAAACAACAACAACCTCAACGTTGAAAAATACCAACAATTTCAACAACAACCTCAACATTGAAAAACAACAACAACCTCAACATTGAAAAACAACAACAAATTCAACAACAACTTCAACATTGAAAAAGTTCACCAACAAATTCAACAACAACCTGGACATTGAAAAAAACCAACAAATTCAACAACAACCTCAACATTGAAAAACAACAACAACCTCAACATTGAAAAACACTAAAAAATTCAACAACAACCTCAACATTGAAAAATAACAACAACCTCAACATTGAAAACCACCAAAAAATTCAACAACAACCTCAACATTGAAAAACACCAACAAATTCAACAACAACCTTAACATTGAAAAACAACAACAACCTCAACATTGAAAAACACCAACAAATTCAACAACAACCTCAACATTGAAAAACTCCAACAAATTCAACAACAACCTCAACATTGAAAAACACCAAAAAAATCAACATTCAAAAACACCAACAAATTCAACAACAACCTGAACATTCAAAAACAACAACAAATTCAACAACAACTTCATCATTGAAATACACCAACAAATTCAACAACAACCTCGACATTGAAAAACACCAACAAATTCAACAAAAACCTCAACATTGAAAAACTACAACAACCTCAACATTGAAAAACACCAACAAATTCAACAACAACCTGAACATTGAAAAACAACAACAACCTCAACATTGAAAAACGCCAACAAATTCAACAACAACCTCAACATTGAAAAACACCAACAAATTCAACAACAACCTCAACATTGAAAAACAACAACAACCTCAACATTGAAAAACACCAACAAATTCAACAACAACCTCAACATTGTAAAACACTAACAAATTCAACAACAACCTCAAAATTGAAAAACAACAACAACCGCAACATTGAAAAACACCAACAAATTCAACAACAACCTCAACATTGAAAAACACCAACAAATTCAACAACAACCTCAACATTGAAAAACAACAACAACCTCAACATTGAAAAACACCAACAAATTCAACAACAACCTCAACATTGAAAAACGCCAACTATTCAACAACAACCTCAACATTGAAAAACACCAACAAATTCAACAACAACCTCAACATTGAAAAACAACAAAAACCTCAACATTGAAAAACACCAACAAATTCAACAACAACCTCAACATTGAAAAACACCAACAAATTCAACAACAACCTCAACATTGAAAAACAACAACAAATTCAACAACAACCTCAACATTTAAAAACATCAACAAATTCAACAACAACCTCAACATTGAAAAACAACAACAACCTCAACATTGAAAAAAACCAACAAATTCAACACCAACCTCAACATTAAAAAACACCAACAAATTGAACAACAACCTCAACATTGAAAAACAACAACAACCTCAACATTGAAAAACACCAACAAATTCAACAACAACCTCAACATTGAAAAACACCAACAAATTCAACAACAACCTCAACATTGAAAAACAACAACAACCTCAACATTGAAAATCACCAACAAATTCAACAACAACTTCAACTTTGAAATACAGCAACAAATTGAACAACACCCTCGACATTGAAAAACAACAAAAACCTCAACATTGAAAAAGACCAACAAGTTCAACAACGACCTCAACATTGAAAAACAACAACAACCTCAACATTGAAAAACACCAACAAATTCAACAACAACCTCAACATTGAAAAACAACAACAACCTCAACATTGAAAAAAACCAACAAATTCAACACCAACCTCAACATTAAAAAACATCAACAAATTGAACAACAACCTCAACATTGAAAAACAACAACAACCTCAACATTGAAAAACACCAACAAATTCAACAACAACCTCAACATTGAAAAACACCAACAAATTCAACAACAACCTCAACATTGAAAAACAACAACAACCTCAACATTGAAAAACACCAACAAATTCAACAACAACCTCAACATTGAAAAACAACAACAACCTCAACATTGAAAAACACCAACAAATTCAACAACAACTTCAACTTTGAAATACAGCAACAAATTGAACAACACCCTCGACATTGAAAAACAATAAAAACCTCAACATTGAAAAAGACCAACAAGTTCAACAACGACCTCAACATTGAAAAACAACAACAACCTCAACATTGAAAAACACCAACAAATTCAACAACAACCTCAACATTGAAAAACACCAACAAATTCAACAACAACCTCAACATTGAAAAACAGCAACAAATTCAACAACAACCTCGAAATTGAAAAACAACAACCACCTCAAAATTGAAAAACAACAACAAATTCAACAACAACCTCAACATTGCAAAACACCAACAAATTCAACAACAACCTCAACATTGAAAAACAACAACAACCTCAACATTGAAAAACACCAACAAATTCAACAACAACCTCAACATTGAAAAACAACAACAACCTCAACATTGAAAAACACCAACAAATTCAACAACAACCTCAACATTGAAAAACACCAACAAATTCAACAACAACCTCAACATTGAAAAACATCAACAACCTCAACATTGAAAAACACCAACAAATTCAACAACAACCTCAAAATTGAAAAACACCAACAATTCAACAACAACCTCAACATTGAAAAACACCAACAAATTCAACAACAACCTCAACATTGAAAAACAACAACAACCTCAACATTGAAAAACACCAACAAATTCAACAACAACCTCAACATTGAAAAACGCCAACTATTCAACAACAACCTCAACATTGAAAAACACCAACAAATTCAACAACAACCTCAACATTGAAAAACAACAAAAACCTCAACATTGAAAAACACCAACAAATTCAACAACAACCTCAACATTGAAAAACACCAACAAATTCAACAACAACCTCAACATTGAAAAACAACAACAAATTCAACAACAACCTCAACATTTAAAAACATCAACAAATTCAACAACAACCTCAACATTGAAAAACATTAACAACCTCAACATTGAAAAACAGCAACAAATTCAACAACAAACTCAACATTGAAAAACAACAACAACCTCAACATTGAAAAAAACCAACAAATTCAACACCAACCTCAACATTAAAAAACACCAACAAATTGAACAACAACCTCAACATTGAAAAACAACAACAACCTCAACATTGAAAAACACCAACAAATTCAACAACAACCTCAACATTGAAAAACACCAACAAATTCAACAACAACCTCAACATTGAAAAACAACAACAAATTCAACAACAACCTCAACATTTAAAAACATCAACAAATTCAACAACAACCTCAACATTGAAAAACAACAACAACCTCAACATTGAAAAAAACCAACAAATTCAACACCAACCTCAACATTAAAAAACACCAACAAATTGAACAACAACCTCAACATTGAAAAACAACAACAACCTCAACATTGAAAAACACCAACAAATTCAACAACAACCTCAACATTGAAAAACACCAACAAATTCAACAACAACCTCAACATTGAAAAACAACAACAACCTCAACATTGAAAAACACCAACAAATTCAACAACAACCTCAACATTGAAAAACAACAACAACCTCAACATTGAAAAACACCAACAAATTCAACAACAACTTCAACTTTGAAATACAGCAACAAATTGAACAACACCCTCGACATTGAAAAACAACAAAAACCTCAACATTGAAAAAGACCAACAAGTTCAACAACGACCTCAACATTGAAAAACAACAACAACCTCAACATTGAAAAACACCAACAAATTCAACAACAACCTCAACATTGAAAAACAACAACAACCTCAACATTGAAAAAAACCAACAAATTCAACACCAACCTCAACATTAAAAAACACCAACAAATTGAACAACAACCTCAACATTGAAAAACAACAACAACCTCAACATTGAAAAACACCAACAAATTCAACAACAACCTCAACATTGAAAAACACCAACAAATTCAACAACAACCTCAACATTGAAAAACAACAACAACCTCAACATTGAAAAACACCAACAAATTCAACAACAACCTCAACATTGAAAAACAACAACAACCTCAACATTGAAAAACACCAACAAATTCAACAACAACTTCAACTTTGAAATACAGCAACAAATTGAACAACACCCTCGACATTGAAAAACAATAAAAACCTCAACATTGAAAAAGACCAACAAGTTCAACAACGACCTCAACATTGAAAAACAACAACAACCTCAACATTGAAAAACACCAACAAATTCAACAACAACCTCAACATTGAAAAACACCAACAAATTCAACAACAACCTCAACATTGAAAAACAGCAACAAATTCAACAACAACCTCGAAATTGAAAAACAACAACCACCTCAAAATTGAAAAACAACAACAATTTCAACAACAACCTCAACATTGCAAAACACCAACAAATTCAACAACAACCTCAACATTGAAAAACAACAACAACCTCAACATTGAAAAACACCAACAAATTCAACAACAACCTCAACATTGAAAAACAACAACAACCTCAACATTGAAAAACACCAACAAATTCAACAACAACCTCAACATTGAAAAACACCAACAAATTCAACAACAACCTCAACATTGAAAAACATCAACAACCTCAACATTGAAAAACACCAACAAATTCAACAACAACCTCAAAATTGAAAAACACCAACAATTCAACAACAACCTCAACATTGAAAAACACCAACAAATTCAACAACAACCTCAACATTGAAAAACAACAACAACCTCAACATTGAAAAACACCAACAAATTCAACAACAACCTCAACATTGAAAAACGCCAACTATTCAACAACAACCTCAACATTGAAAAACACCAACAAATTCAACAACAACCTCAACATTGAAAAACAACAAAAACCTCAACATTGAAAAACACCAACAAATTCAACAATAACCTCAACATTGAAAAACACCAACAAATTCAACAACAACCTCAACATTGAAAAACAACAACAAATTCAACAACAACCTCAACATTTAAAAACATCAACAAATTCAACAACAACCTCAACATTGAAAAACATTAACAACCTCAACATTGAAAAACACCAACAAATTCAACAACAAACTCAACATTGAAAAACAACAACAACCTCAACATTGAAAAAAACCAACAAATTCAACACCAACCTCAACATTAAAAAACACCAACAAATTGAACAACAACCTCAACATTGAAAAACAACAACAACCTCAACATTGAAAAACACCAACAAATTCAACAACAACCTCAACATTGAAAAACACCAACAAATTCAACAACAACCTCAACATTGAAAAACAACAACAACCTCAACATTGAAAAACACCAACAAATTCAACAACAACCTCAACATTGAAAAACAACAACAACCTCAACATTGAAAAACACCAACAAATTCAACAACAACTTCAAGTTTGAAATACAGCAACAAATTGAACAACACCCTCGACATTGAAAAACAATAAAAACCTCAACATTGAAAAACACCAACAAGTTCAACAACGACCTCAACATTGAAAAACAACAACAACCTCAACATTGAAAAACACCAACAAATTCAACAACAACCTCAACATTGAAAAACACCAACAAATTCAACAACAACCTCAACATTGAAAAACAGCAACAAATTCAACAACAACCTCGAAATTGAAAAACAACAACCACCTCAAAATTGAAAAACAACAACAAATTCAACAACAACCTCAACATTGCAAAACACCAACAAATTCAACAACAACCTCAACATTGAAAAACAACAACAACCTCAACATTGAAAAACACCAACAAATTCAACAACAACCTCAACATTGAAAAACAACAACAACCTCAACATTGAAAAACACCAACAAATTCAACAACAACCTCAACATTGAAAAACACCAACAAATTCAACAACAACCTCAACATTGAAAAACAACAACAACCTCAACATTGAAAAACACCAACAAATTCAACAACAACCTCAAAATTGAAAAACACCAACAATTCAACAACAACCTCAACATTGAAAAACACCAACAAATTCAACTAAAACCTCAACATCGAAAAACAACAACAACCTCAACATTGAAAAACACCAACAAATTAGCAACAACTTCAACATTGAAAAACACCAAAAAATTCAACAACTTCGACATTGAAAAACACCAACAAATTCAACAACAACCTCAATATTGAAAAACACCAACAAATTCAACAACAACCTCAATATTGAAAAACAACAACAACCTCAACATTGAGAAACATCAAAAAATTCAACAACAACCTCAACATTGAAAAACACCGACAAAATCAACAACAACCTCAACATGGAAAAACACCAACAACCTCAACATCGAAAAACACCAACAAATTCAACAACAACCTCAACATTGAAAAACACCAACAAATTCAACAACAACCTCAACATTGAAAAACAACAACAACCTCAACATTGAAAAACACCAACAAATTCAACAACAACCTCAACATTGAAAAACAGCAACAACCTCAACATTGAAAAACACCAAGAAATTAGCAACAACTTCAACATTGAAAAAAACCAAAAAATTCAACAACAACTTCGACATTGAAAAACACCAACAAATTCAACAACAACCTCAACATTGAAAAACACCAACAAATTCAACAACAACCTCAATATTGAAAAATAACAACAACCTCAACATTGAGAAACACCAACAAATTCAACAACAACCTCAACATTGAAAAACACCGACAAATTCAACAACAACCTCAACATGGAAAAACAACAACAACCTCAACATCGAAAAACACCAACAAATTCAACAACAACCTCAACATTGAAAAACACCAACAAATTCAACAACAACCTCAACATTGAAAAACAACAGCAACCTCAACGTTGAAAAACACCAACAATTTCAACAACAATCTCAACATTGAAAAACAACAACAACCTCAACATTGAAAAACAACAACAAATTCAACAACAACTTCAACATTGAAAAAGTTCACCAACAAATTCAACAACAACCTCGACATTGAAAAACACCAACAAATTCAACAACAACCTCAACATTGAAAAACAACAACAACCTCAACATTGAAAAACACTAAAAAATTCAACAACAACCTCAACATTGAAAAATAACAACAACCTCAACATTGAAAACCACCAAAAAATTCAACAACAACCTCAACATTGAAAAACACCAACAAATTCAACAACAACCTTAACATTGAAAAACAACAACAACCTCAACATTGAAAAACACCAACAAATTCAACAACAACCTCAACATTGAAAAACTCCAACAAATTCAACAACAACCTCAACATTGAAAAACACCAAAAAAATCAACATTCAAAAACAACAACAAATTCAACAACAACCTGAACATTCAAAAACAACAACAAATTCAACAACAACTTCATCATTGAAATACACCAACAAATTCAACAACAACCTCGACATTGAAAAACACCAACAAATTCAACAAAAACCTCAACATTGAAAAACTACAACAACCTCAACATTGAAAAACACCAACAAATTCAACAACAACCTGAACATGGAAAAACAACAACAACCTCAACATCGAAAAACACCAACAAATTCAACAACAACCTCAACATTGAAAAACACCAACAAATTCAACAACAACCTCAACATTGAAAAACAACAACAACCTCAACGTTGAAAAATACCAACAATTTCAACAACAACCTCAACATTGAAAAACAACAACAACCTCAACATTGAAAAACAACAACAAATTCAACAACAACTTCAACATTGAAAAAGTTCACCAACAAATTCAACAACAACCTGGACATTGAAAAACACCAACAAATTCAACAACAACCTCAACATTGAAAAACAACAACAACCTCAACATTGAAAAACACTAAAAAATTCAACAACAACCTCAACATTGAAAAATAACAACAACCTCAACATTGAAAACCACCAAAAAATTCAACAACAACCTCAACATTGAAAAACACCAACAAATTCAACAACAACCTTAACATTGAAAAACAACAACAACCTCAACATTGAAAAACACCAACAAATTCAACAACAACCTCAACATTGAAAAACTCCAACAAATTCAACAACAACCTCAACATTGAAAAACACCAAAAAAATCAACATTCAAAAACACCAACAAATTCAACAACAACCTGAACATTCAAAAACAACAACAAATTCAACAACAACTTCATCATTGAAATACACCAACAAATTCAACAACAACCTCGACATTGAAAAACACCAACAAATTCAACAAAAACCTCAACATTGAAAAACTACAACAACCTCAACATTGAAAAACACCAACAAATTCAACAACAACCTGAACATTGAAAAACAACAACAACCTCAACATTGAAAAACGCCAACAAATTCAACAACAACCTCAACATTGAAAAACACCAACAAATTCAACAACAACCTCAACATTGAAAAACAACAACAACCTCAACATTGAAAAACACCAACAAATTCAACAACAACCTCAACATTGTAAAACACTAACAAATTCAACAACAACCTCAAAATTGAAAAACAACAACAACCGCAACATTGAAAAACACCAACAAATTCAACAACAACCTCAACTTTGAAAAACTACAACAACCTCAACATGGAAAAACACCAACAAATTCAACAACAACCTCAAAATTGAAAAACAACAACAACCTCAACATTGAAAAACACCAACAAATTCAACAACAACCTCAACATTGAAAAACACCAACAAATTCAACAACAAACTCAACATTGAAAAACAACAACAACCTCAACATTGAAAAACACCAACAAATTCAACAACAACCTCAACATTGAAAAACTTCAACAACCTCAACATTGAAAAACACCAACAAATCCAACAACAACCTCAAAATTGAAAAACACCAACAAATTCAACAACAACCTCAACATTGAAAAACACCAACAAATTCAACAACAACCTCAATATTGAAAAACAACAACTGCCTCAACATTGAAAAACACCAACAAATTCAACAACAACCTCAACATTGAAAAACAACAACAACCTCAACATTGAAAAAAACCAACAAATTCAACAACAACCTCAACATTGAAAAACAACAACAACCTCAACATTGAAAAACACCAACAAATTCAACAACAACCTCAACATTGAAAAACAACAACAACCTCAACATTGAAAAACACCAACAAATTCCACAACAACTTCAACATTGAAAAACACCAACAAATTCAACAACAACCTCAACATTGAAAAACACCAACAAATTCAACAACAACCTCAACATTTCAAAACACCAACAAATTCAACAACAACCTCAACATTGAAAAACAACAACAACCTCAACATTGAAAAACACCAACAAATTCAACAACAACCTGAACATTGAAAAACACCAACAAATTCAACAACAACCTCAACATTGAAAAACAACAACAACCTCAACATTGAAAAACACCAACAAATTCAACAACAACTTCAACATTGAAAAACACCAAAAAATTCAACAACAACTTCGACATTGAAAAACACCAACAAATTCAACAACAACCTCAACATTGAAAAACAGCAACAACCTCAACATTGAAAAACACCAACAAATTAGCAACAACTTCAACATTGAAAAACACCAAAAAATTCAACAACAACTTCGACATTGAAAAACACCAACAAATTCAACAACAACCTCAACATTGAAAAACACCAACAAATTCAACAACAACCTCAATATTGAAAAATAACAACAACCTCAACATCGAAAAACACCAACAAATTCAACAACAACCTCAACATTGAAAAACACCAACAAATTCAACAACAACCTCAACATTGAAAAACAACAACAACCTCAACGTTGAAAAACACCAACAATTTCAACAACAACCTCAACATTGAAAAACAACAACAACCTCAACATTGAAAAACAGCAACAAATTCAACAACAACTTCAACATTGCAAAACACCAACAAATTCAACAACAACCTCGACATTGAAAAACACCAACAAATTCAACAACAACCTCAACATTGAAAAACAACAACAACCTCAACATTGAAAAACACCAAAAAATTCAACAACAATCTTAACATTGAAAAACTCCAACAAATTCAATAACAACCTCAACATTGAAAAACAACAAAGAAATCAACATTCAAGAACACCAACAAATTCAACAACAAGCTGAACATTCAAAAACAACAACAAATTCAACAACAACTTCATCATTGAAATACACCAACAAATTCAACAACAACCTCAAAATTGAAAAACACCAACAAATTCAACAACAACCTCAACATTGAAAAACTACAACAACCTCAACATTGAAAAACACCAACAAATTCAACAACAACCTCAACATTGAAAAACAACAACAACCTCAACATTGAAAAACGCCAACAAATTCAACAACAACCTCAACATTGAAAAACACCAACAAATTCAACAACAACCTCAACATTGAAAAACAACAACATCCTCAACATTGAAAAACACCAACAAATTCAACAACAACATCAACATTGAAAAACTCTAACAAATTCAACAACAACCTCAAAATTGAAAAACAACAACCTCAACATTGAAAAACACCAACAAATTCAACAACATCCTCAACTTTGAAAAAGTATAACAACCTCAACATTGAACAACACCAACAAATTCAACAACAACCTCAAAATTGAAAAACAACAACAACCTCAACATTGAAAAACACCAACAAATTCAACAACAACCTCAACATTGAAAAACACCAACAAATTCAACAACAACCTCTACATTGAAAAACAACAACAACCTCAACATTGAAAAACACCAACAAATTCAACAACAACCTCAACATTGAAAAACAACAACAACCTCATCATTGAAAAACACCAACAAATTCAACAACAACCTCAAAATTGAAAAAAACAACAACTTTAACATTGAAAAACACCAACAAATTCAACAACAACCTCAACATAGAAAAACTTCAACAACCTCAACATTGAAAAACACCAACACATTCAACAACAACCTCAAAATTGAAAAACAACAACAACCTCAAAATTGAAAAACACCAACAAATTCAACAACAACCTCAACATTGAAAGACACCAACAAATTCAACAACAACCTCAATATTGAAAAACAACAACTACCTCAACATTGAAAAACACCAACAAATTCAACAACAACCTCAACATTGAAAAACAACAACAACCTCAACATTGAAAAAAACCAACAAATTCAACAACAACGTCAACATTGAAAAACACCAACAAATTCAACAACAACCTCAACATTGATAAACAACAACAACCTCAACATTGAAAAACTCTAACAAATTCAACAACAACCTCAACATGAAAAACAACAACAACCTCAACATTGAAAAACACCAACAATTTCCACAACAACTTCAACATTGAAAAACACCAACAAATTCAACAACAACCTCAACATTGAAAAACACCAAAAAATTCAACAACAACCTCAACAATGAAAATCAACAACAACCTCAACATTGAAAAACACCAACAAATTCAACAACAACCTCAACTTTGAAAAACACCAACAAATTCAACAAAAACCTCAACATTGAAAAACAACAACAACCTCAACATTGAAAAACACCAACAAATTCAACAACAACTTCAACATTGAAAAACACCAAAAAATTCAACAACAACTTCGACATTGAAAATCACCAACAAATTCAACAACTTCCTCAACATTGAAAAACACCAACAAATTCAACAACAACCTCAACATTGAAAAGCAACAACAACCTCAACATGGAAAAACAACAACAACCTCAACATCGGAAAAAACCAACAAATTCAACAACAACCTCAACATTGAAAAACACCAACAAATTCAACAACAACCTGAACATTGAAAAACAACAACAAATTCAACAACAACCTCAACATTGAACAACAGCAACAACCTCAACATTGAAAAACACCAACAAATTAGCAACAACTTCAACATTGAAAAAAACCAAAAAATTCAACAACAACTTCGACATTGAAAAACACCAACAAATTCAACAACAACCTCAACATTGAAAAACACCAACAAATTCAACAACAACCTCAATATTGAAAAATAACAACAACCTCAACATTGAGAAACACCAACAAATTCAACAACAACCTCAGCATTGAAAAACACCGACAAATTCAACAACAACCTCAACATGGAAAAACAACAACAACCTCAACATCGAAAAACACCAACAAATTCAACAACAACCTCAACATTGAAAAACACCAACAAATTCAACAACAACCTCAACATTGAAAAACAACAACAACCTCAACGTTGAAAAACACCAACAATTTCAACAACAACCTCAACATTGAAAAACAACAACAACCTCAACATTGAAAAACAACAACAAATTCAACAACAACTTCAACATTGAAAAACTTCACCAACAAATTCAACAACAACCTCGACATTGAAAAACACCAACAAATTCAACAACAACCTCAACATTGAAAAACAACAACAACCTCAACATTGAAAAACACTAAAAAATTCAACAACAACCTCAATATTGAAAAATAACAACAACCTCAACATTGAAAACCACCAACAAATTCAACAACAACCTCAACATTGAAAAACACCAACAAATTCAACAACAACATAACATTGAAAAACAACAACAACCTCAACATTGAAAAACACCAACAAATTCAACAACAACCTCAACATTGAAAAACTCCAACAAATTCAACAACAACCTCAACATTGAAAAACAACAAAAAAATCAACATTCAAAAACACCGACAAATTCAACAACAACCTGAGCATTCAAAAACAACAACAAATTCAACAACAACTTCATCATTGAAATACACCAACAAATTCAACAACAACCTCGACATTGAAAAACACCAACAAATTCAACAACAACCTCATCATTGAAAAACTACAACAACCTCAACATTGAAAAACACCAACAAATTCAACAACAACCTGAACATTGAAAAACAACAACAACCTCAACATTGAAAAACACCAACAAATTCAACAACAACCTCAACATTGAAAAACAACAACAACCTCAACATTGAAAAACACCAACAAATTCAACAACAACCTCAACTTTGAAAAACTACAACAACCTCAACATTGAAAAACACTAACAAATTCAACAACAACCTCAAAATTGAAAAACACCAACAAATTCAACAACAACCTAAACTTTGAAAAACTACAACAACCTCAACATGGAAAAACACCAACAAATTCAACAACAACCTCAAAATTGAAAAACAACAACAAACTCAACATTGAAAAACACCAACAAATTCAACAACAACCTCAACATTGAAAAACAACAACAACCTCATCATTGAAAAACACCAACAAATTCAACAAAAACCTCAAAATTGAAAAACAACAACAACTTTAACATTGAAAAACACCAACAAATTCAACAACAACCTCAACATTGAAAAACTTCAACAACCTCAACATTGAAAAACACCAACAAATTCAACAACAACGTCAACATTGAAAAACACCAACAAATTCAACAACAACCTCAATATTGAAAAACAACAACTACCTCAACATTGAAAAACACCAACAAATTCAACAACAACCTCAACATTGAAAAACAACAACAACCTCAACATTGAAAAAAACCAACAAATTCAACAACAACGTCAACATTGAAAAACACCAACAAATTCAACAACAACCTCAACATTGATAAACAACAATAACCTCAACATTGAAAAACACCAACAAATTCAACAACAACCTCAACATTGAAAAACTACGACAACCTCAACATTGAAAAACACCAACAAATTCAACAACAACCTGAACATTGAAAAACAACAACAACCTCAACATTGAAAAACACCAACAAATTCAACAACAACCTCAACATTGAAAAACAACAACAACCTCAACATTGAAAAACTCCAACAAATTCAACAACAACCTCAACATTGAAAAACACTAACAAATTCAACAACAACCTCAAAATTGAAAAACAACAACAACCTCAACATTGAAAAACACCAACAAATTCAACAACAACCTCAACTTTGAAAAACTACAACAACCTCAACATGGAAAAACACCAACAAATTCAACACCAACCTCTACATTGAAAAACAACAACAACCTCAACATTGAAAAACACCAACAAATTCAACAACAACCTCAACATTGAAAAACAACAACAACCTCATCATTGAAAAACACCAACAAATTCAACAACAACCTCAAAATTGAAAAACAACAACAACTTTAACATTGAAAAACACCAACAAATTCAACAACAACCTCAACATTGAAAAACACCAACAAATTCAACAACAACCTCAACATTGAAAAACTCCAACAAATTCAACAACAACCTCAACATTGAACAACAACAAAAAAATCAACATTCAAAAACACCGACAAATTCAACAACAACCTGAGCATTCAAAAACAACAACAAATTCAACAACAACTTCATCATTGAAATACACCAACAAATTCAACAACAACCTCAACATTGAAAAACACCAACAAATTCAACAACAACCTCATCATTGAAAAACTACGACAACCTCAACATTGAAAAAAACCAACAAATTCAACAACAACGTCAACATTGAAAAACACCAACAAATTCAACAACAACCTCAACATTGATTAACAACAACAACCTCAACATTGAAAAACACCAACAAATTCAACAACAACATCAACATTGAAAAACAACAACAACCTCAACATTGAAAAACACCAACAAATTCCACAACAACTTCAACATTGAAAAACACCAACAAATTCAACAACAACCTCAACATTGAAAAACACCAACAAATTCAACAACAACCTCAACATTGAAAAACACCAACAAATTCAACAACAACCTCAACTTTGAAAAACACCAACAAATTCAACAAAAACCTCAACATTGAAAAACAACAACAACCTCAACATTGAAAAACACCAACAAATTCAACAACAACTTCAACATTGAAAAACACCAAAAAATTCAACAACAACTTCGACATTGATAATCACCAGCAAATTCAACAACTTCCTCAACATTGAAAAACACCAACAAATTCAACAACAACCTCAACATTGAAAAGCAACAACAACCTCAACATTGAAAAACACCACAAAATTCAACAACAACCTCAACATTGAAAAACAACAACAACCTCAACATCGAAAAACACCAACAAATTCAACAACAACCTCAACATTGAAAAACACCAACAAATTCA
Organism: Isurus oxyrinchus; assembly: GCA_026770705.1. Classification (NCBI taxonomy): domain Eukaryota; kingdom Metazoa; phylum Chordata; class Chondrichthyes; order Lamniformes; family Lamnidae; genus Isurus; species Isurus oxyrinchus. Next base: position 248,489 of record JANJGN010000765.1, read on the forward strand.
ACAACAACCTCAACATTGAAAAACAACAACAACCTCAACGTTGAAAAACACCAACAATTTCAACAACAACCTCAACATTGAAAAACAACAACAACCTCAACATTGAAAAACAACAACAAATTCAACAACAACTTCAACATTGAAAAACTTCACCAACAAATTCAACAACAACCTCGACATTGAAAAACACCAACAAATTCAACAACAACCTCAACATTGAAAAACAACAACAACCTCAACATTGAAAAACACTAAAAAATTCAACAACCTCAACATTGAAAAATAACAACAACCTCAACATTGAAAACCACCAACAAATTCACCAACAACCTCAACATTGAAAAACACCAACAAATTCAACAACAACCTTAACATTGAAAAACAACAACAACCTCAACATTGAAAAACACCAACAAATTCAACAACAACCTCAACATTGAAAAACTCCAACAAATTCAACAACAACCTCAACATTGAAAAACAACAAAAAAATCAACATTCAAAAACACCAACAAATTCAACAACAACCTGAACATTCAAAAACAACAACAAATTCAACAACAACTTCATCATTGAAATACACCAACAAATTCAACAACAACCTCGACATTGAAAAACACCAACAAATTCAACAACAACCTCAACATTGAAAAACTACAACAACCTCAACATTGAAAAACACCAACAAATTCAACAACAACCTGAACATTGAAAAACAACAACAACCTCAACATTGAAAAACACCAACAAATTCAACAACAACCTCAACATTGAAAAACAACAACAGCCTCAACATTGAAAAACACCAACAAGTTCAACAACAACCTCAACATTGAAAAACACTAACAAATTCAACAACAACCTCAAAATTGAAAAACAACAACAACCTCAACATTGAAAAACACCAACAAATTCAACAACAACCTCAACTTTGAAAAACTACAACAACCTCAACATGGAAAAACACCAACAAATTCAACAACAGCCTCAAAATTGAAAAACAACAACAACCTCAACATTGAAAAACACCAACAAATTCAACAACAACCTCAACATTGAAAAACACCAACAAATTCAACAACAACCTCAACATTGAAAAACAACAACAACCTCAACATTGAAAAACACCAACAAATTCAACAACAACCTCAACATTGAAAAACTTCAACAACCTCAACATTGAAAAACACCAACAAATTCAACAACAACCTCAAAATTGAAAAACAACAAGAACCTCAAAATTGAAAAACACCAACAAATTCAACAACAACCTCAACATTGAAAAACACCAACAAATTCAACAACAACCTCAACATTGAAAAACAACAACAACCTGAACGTTGAAAAACACCAACAATTTCAACAACAACCTCAACATTGAAAAACAACAACAACCTCAACATTGAAAAACAACAACAAATTCAACAACAACTTCAACATTGAAAAACACCAACAAATTCATCAACGACCACGACATTGAAAAACACCAACAAATTCAACAACAACCTCAACATTGAAAAACAACAACAACCTCAACATTGAAAAACACCAAAAAATTCAACAACAATCTCAACATTGAAAAACTCCAACAAATTCAACAACAACCTCAACATTGAAAAACAACAAAGAAATCAACATTCAAAAACACCAACACATTCAACAACAACCTCAACATTGAAAAACACCAACAAATTCAACAACAACCTCAACATTGAAAAACAACAACAACCTCAACATTGAAAAACACCAACAAATTCAACAACAACCTCAATATTGAAAAACAACAACTGCCTCAACATTGAAAAACACCAACAAATTCAACAACAACCTCAACATTGAAAAACAACAACAACCTCAACATTGAAAAAAACCAACAAATTCAACAACAACGTCAACATTGAAAAACACCAACAAATTCAACAACAACCTCAACATTGAAAAACAACAACAACCTCAACATTGAAAAACACCAACAACTTCAACAACAACCTCAACATTGAAAAACAACAACAACCTCAACATTGAAAAACACCAACAAATTCCACAACAACTTCAACATTGAAAAACACCAACAAATTCAACAACAACCTCAACATTGAAAAACACCAACAATTTCAACAACAACCTCAACATTTAAAAACACCAACAAATTCAACAACAACCTCAACATTGAAAAACAACAACAACCTCAACATTGAAAAACACCAACAAATTCAACAACAACCTCAACATTGAAAAACACCAACAAATTCAACAAAAACCTCAACATTGAAAAACAACAACAACCTCAACATTGAAAAACACCAACAAATTCAACAACAACTTCAACATTGAAAAACACCAAAAAATTCAACAACAACTTCGACATTGAAAAACACCAACAAATTCAACAACAACCTCAACATTGAAAAACAGCAACAACCTCAACTTTGAAAAACACCAACAAATTAGCAACAACTTCAACATTGAAAAACACCAAAAAATTCAACAACAACTTCGACATTGAAAAACACCAACAAATTCAACAACAACCTCAACATTGAAAAACACCAACAAATTCAACAACAACCTCAATATTGAAAAATAACAACAACCTCAACATCGAAAAACACCAACAAATTCAACAACAACCTCAACATTGAAAAACACCAACAAATTCAACAACAACCTCAACATTGAAAAACAACAACAACCTCAACGTTGAAAAACACCAACAATTTCAACAACAACCTCAACATTGAAAAACAACAACAACCTCAACATTGAAAAACAACAACAAATTCAACAACAACTTCAACATTGAAAAACACCAACAAATTCAACAACAACCTCGACATTGAAAAACACCAGCAAATTCAACAACAACCTCAACATTGAAAAACAACAACAACCTCAACATTGAAAAACACCAAAAAATTCAACAACAATCTCAACATTGAAAAACTCCAACTAATTCAACAACAACCTCAACATTGAAAAACAACAAAGAAATCAACATTCAAAAACACCCACAAATTCAACAACAAGCTGAACATTCAAAAACAACAACAAATTCAACAACAACTTCATCATTGAAATACACCAACAAATTCAACAACAACCTCGACATTGAAAAACACCAACAAATTCAACAACAACCTCAACATTGAAAAACAACAACAACCTCAACGTTGAAAAACACCAACAATTTCAACAACAACCTCAACATTGAAAAACAACAACAACCTCAACATTGAAAAACAACAACAAATTCAACAACAACTTCAACATTGAAAAACTTCACCAACAAATTCAACAACAACCTCGACATTGAAAAACACCAACAAATTCAACAACAACCTCAACATTGAAAAACAACAACAACCTCAACATTGAAAAACACTAAAAAATTCAACAACCTCAACATTGAAAAATAACAACAACCTCAACATTGAAAACCACCAACAAATTCACCAACAACCTCAACATTGAAAAACACCAACAAATTCAACAACAACCTTAACATTGAAAAACAACAACAACCTCAACATTGAAAAACACCAACAAATTCAACAACAACCTCAACATTGAAAAACTCCAACAAATTCAACAACAACCTCAACATTGAAAAACAACAAAAAAATCAACATTCAAAAACACCAACAAATTCAACAACAACCTGAACATTCAAAAACAACAACAAATTCAACAACAACTTCATCATTGAAATACACCAACAAATTCAACAACAACCTCGACATTGAAAAACACCAACAAATTCAACAACAACCTCAACATTGAAAAACTACAACAACCTCAACATTGAAAAACACCAACAAATTCAACAACAACCTGAACATTGAAAAACAACAACAACCTCAACATTGAAAAACACCAACAAATTCAACAACAACCTCAACATTGAAAAACAACAACAGCCTCAACATTGAAAAACACCAACAAGTTCAACAACAACCTCAACATTGAAAAACACTAACAAATTCAACAACAACCTCAAAATTGAAAAACAACAACAACCTCAACATTGAAAAACACCAACAAATTCAACAACAACCTCAACTTTGAAAAACTACAACAACCTCAACATGGAAAAACACCAACAAATTCAACAACAGCCTCAAAATTGAAAAACAACAACAACCTCAACATTGAAAAACACCAACAAATTCAACAACAACCTCAACATTGAAAAACACCAACAAATTCAACAACAACCTCAACATTGAAAAACAACAACAACCTCAACATTGAAAAACACCAACAAATTCAACAACAACCTCAACATTGAAAAACTTCAACAACCTCAACATTGAAAAACACCAACAAATTCAACAACAACCTCAAAATTGAAAAACAACAAGAACCTCAAAATTGAAAAACACCAACAAATTCAACAACAACCTCAACATTGAAAAACACCAACAAATTCAACAACAACCACAATATTGAAAAACAACAACTGCCCCAACATTGAAAAACACCAACAAATTCAACAACAACCTCAACATTGAAAAACAACAACAACCTCAACATTGAAAAAAACCAACAAATTCAACAACAACGTCAACATTGAAAAACACCAACAAATTCAACAACAACCTCAACATTGAAAAACAACAACAACCTCAACATTGAAAAACACCAACAACTTCAACAACAACCTCAACATTGAAAAACAACAACAACCTCATCATTGAAAAACACCAACAAATTCCACAACAACTTCAACATTGAAAAACACCAACAAATTCAACAACAACCTCAACATTGAAAAACACCAACAAATTCAACAACAACCTCAACATTTAAAAACACCAACAAATTCAACAACAACCTCAACATTGAAAAACAACAACAACCTCAACATTGAAAAACACCAACAAATTCAACAACAACCTCCACATTGAAAAACACCAACAAATTCAACAAAAACCTCAACATTGAAAAACAACAACAACCTCAACATTGAAAAACACCAACAAATTCAACAACAACTTCAACATTGAAAAACACCAAAAAATTCAACAACAACTTCGACATTGAAAAACACCAACAAATTCAACAACAATCTCAACATTGAAAAACAGCAACAACCTCAACATTGAAAAACACCAACAAATTAGCAACAACTTCAACATTGAAAAACACCAAAAAATTCAACAACAACTTCGACATTGAAAAACACCAACAAATTCAACAACAACCTCAACATTGAAAAACACCAACAAATTCAACAACAACCTCAATATTGAAAAATAACAACAACCTCAACATCGAAAAACACCAACAAATTCAACAACAACCTCAACATTGAAAAACACCAACAAATTCAACAACAACCTCAACATTGAAAAACAACAACAACCTGAACGTTGAAAAACACCAACAATTTCAACAACAACCTCAACATTGAAAAACAACAACAACCTCAACATTGAAAAACAACAACAAATTCAACAACAACTTCAACATTGAAAAACACCAACAAATTCAACAACGACCACGACATTGAAAAACACCAACAAATTCAACAACAACCTCAACATTGAAAAACAACAACAACCTCAACATTGAAAAACACCAAAAAATTCAACAACAATCTCAACATTGAAAAACTCCAACAAATTCAACAACAACCTCAACATTGAAAAACAACAAAGAAATCAACATTCAAAAACACCAACACATTCAACAACAACCTCAACATTGAAAAACACCAACAAATTCAACAACAACCTCAACATTGAAAAACAACAACAACCTCAACATTGAAAAACACCAACAAATTCAACAACAACCTCAATATTGAAAAACAACAACTGCCTCAACATTGAAAAACACCAACAAATTCAACAACAACCTCAACATTGAAAAACAACAACAACCTCAACATTGAAAAAAACCAACAAATTCAACAACAACGTCAACATTGAAAAACACCAACAAATTCAACAACAACCTCAACATTGAAAAACAACAACAACCTCAACATTGAAAAACACCAACAACTTCAACAACAACCTCAACATTGAAAAACAACAACAACCTCAACATTGAAAAACACCAACAAATTCCACAACAACTTCAACATTGAAAAACACCAACAAATTCAACAACAACCTCAACATTGAAAAACACCAACAATTTCAACAACAACCTCAACATTTAAAAACACCAACAAATTCAACAACAACCTCAACATTGAAAAACAACAACAACCTCAACATTGAAAAACACCAACAAATTCAACAACAACCTCAACATTGAAAAACACCAACAAATTCAACAAAAACCTCAACATTGAAAAACAACAACAACCTCAACATTGAAAAACACCAACAAATTCAACAACAACTTCAACATTGAAAAACACCAAAAAATTCAACAACAACTTCGACATTGAAAAACACCAACAAATTCAACAACAACCTCAACATTGAAAAACAGCAACAACCTCAACTTTGAAAAACACCAACAAATTAGCAACAACTTCAACATTGAAAAACACCAAAAAATTCAACAACAACTTCGACATTGAAAAACACCAACAAATTCAACAACAACCTCAACATTGAAAAACACCAACAAATTCAACAACAACCTCAATATTGAAAAATAACAACAACCTCAACATCGAAAAACACCAACAAATTCAACAACAACCTCAACATTGAAAAACACCAACAAATTCAACAACAACCTCAACATTGAAAAACAACAACAACCTCAACGTTGAAAAACACCAACAATTTCAACAACAACCTCAACATTGAAAAACAACAACAACCTCAACATTGAAAAACAACAACAAATTCAACAACAACTTCAACATTGAAAAACACCAACAAATTCAACAACAACCTCGACATTGAAAAACACCAACAAATTCAACAACAACCTCAACATTGAAAAACAACAACAACCTCAACATTGAAAAACACCAAAAAATTCAACAACAATCTCAACATTGAAAAACTCCAACTAATTCAACAACAACCTCAACATTGAAAAACAACAAAGAAATCAACATTCAAAAACACCCACAAATTCAACAACAAGCTGAACAATCAAAAACAACAACAAATTCAACAACAACTTCGTCATTGAAATACACCAACAAATTCAACAACAACCTCGACATTGAAAAACACCAACAAATTCAACAACAACCTCAACATTGAAAAACTACAACAACCTCAACATTGAAAAACACCAACAAATTCAACAACAACCTCAACATTGAAAAACAACAACAACCTCAACATTGAAAAACATCAACAAATTCAACAACAACCTCAACATTGAAAAACACCAACAAATTCAACAACCTCAACATTGAAAAACAACAACAACCTCAACATTGAAAAACACCAACAAATTCAACAACAACCTCAACATTGAAAAACTCTAACAAATTCAACAACAACCTCAAAATTGAAAAACAACAACAACCTCAACATTGAAAAACACCAACAAATTCAACAACAACCTCAACATTGAAAAACACCATCAAATTCAAAAACAACCTCTACATTGAAAAACAACAACAACCTCAACATTGAAAAAGACCAACAAATTCAACAACAACCTCAACATTGAAAAACAACAACAACCTCTTCATTGAAAAACACCAACAAATTCAACAACAACCTCAAAATTGAAAAACAACAACAACTTTAACATTGAAAAACACCAACAAATTCAACAACAACCTCAACATTGAAAAACTTCAACAACCTCAACATTGAAAAACACCAACACATTCAACAACAACCTCAAAATTGAAAAACAACAACAACCTCAAAATTGAAAAACACCAACAAATTCAACAACAACCTCAACATTGAAAGACACCAACAAATTCAACAACAACCTCAATATTGAAAAACAACAACTACCTCAACATTGAAAAACACCAACAAATTCAACAACAACCTCAACATTGAAAAACAACAACAACCTCAACATTGAAAAAAACCAACAAATTCAACAACAACGTCAACATTGAAAAACACCAACAAATTCAACAACAACCTCAACATTGATAAACAACAACAACCTCAACATTGAAAAACACCAACAAATTCAACAACAACCTCAACATTGAAAAACAACAACAACCTCAACATTGAAAAACACCAACAAATTCCGCAACAACTTCAACATTGAAAAACACCAACAAATTCAACAACAACCTCAACATTGAAAAACACCAACAAATTCAACAACAATCTCAACATTGAAAAACAACAACAACCTCAACATTGAAAAACACCACAAAATTCAACAACAACCTCAACATTGAAAAATAACAACAACCTCAACATTGAAAAACACCAACAAATTCAACAACAACCTCAACATTGAAAAACACCGACAGATTCAGCAACAACCTCAGCATGGAAAAACAACAACAACCTCAACATCGAAAAACACCAACAAATTCAACAACAACCTCAACATTGAAAAACACCAACAAATTCAACAACAACCTCAACATTGAAAAACAACAACAACCTCAACGTTGAAAAACACCAACAAATTCAACAACAACCTCAACATTGAGAAACAACAACAACCTCAACATTGAAAAACAACAACAAATTCAACAACAACTTCAACATTGAAAAACAACAACAACCTCAACATTGAAAAACACCAAAAAATTCAACAACAACCTCGATATTGAAAAATAACAACAACCTCAACATTGAAAACCACCTACAAATTCAACAACAACCTCAACATTGAAAAATACCAACAAATTCAACAACAACCTCAACATTGAAAAACAACAACAACCTCAACATTGAAAAACAACAACAACCTCAACATTGAAAAACACCAACAAATTCAACAACAACTTCAACATTGAAAAACACCAAAAAATTCAACAACAACTTCGACATTGAAAAACACCAACAAATTCAACAACAACCTCAACATTGAAAAACAGCAACAACCTCAACTTTGAAAAACACCAACAAATTAGCAACAACTTCAACATTGAAAAACACCAAAAAATTCAACAACAACTTCGACATTGAAAAACACCAACAAATTCAACAACAACCTCAACATTGAAAAACACCAACAAATTCAACAACAACCTCAATAATGAAAAATAACAACAACCTCAACATCGAAAAACACCAACAAATTCAACAACAACCTCAACATTGAAAAACACCAACAAATTCAACAACAACCTCAACATTGAAAAACAACAACAACCTCAACGTTGAAAAACACCAACAATTTCAACAACAACCTCAACATTGAAAAACAACAACAACCTCAACATTGAAAAACAACAACAAATTCAACAACAACTTCAACATTGAAAAACACCAACAATTTCAACAACAACCTCGACATTGAAAAACACCAACAAATTCAACAACAACCTCAACATTGAAAAACAACAACAACCTCAACATTGAAAAACACCAAAAAATTCAACAACAATCTCAACATTGAAAAACTCCAACAAATTCAACAACAACCTCAACATTGAAAAACAACAAAGAAATCAACATTCAAAAACACCAACAAATTCAACAACAAGCTGAACATTCAAAAACAACAACAAATTCAACAACAACTTCATCATTGAAATACACCAACAAATTCAACAACAACCTCGACATTGAAAAACACCAACAAATTCAACAACAACCTCAACATTGAAAAACTACAACAACCTCAACATTTAAAAACACCAACAAATTCAACAACAACCTCAACATTGAAAAACAACAACAACCTCAACATTGAAAAACATCAACAAATTCAACAACAACCTCAACATTGAAAATCACCAACAAATTCAACAACAACCTCAACATAGAAAAACAACAACAACCTCAACATTGAAAAACACCAACAAATTCAACAACAACCTCAACTTTGAAAAACTCTAACAAATTCAACAACAACCTCAAAATTGAAAAACAACAACAACCTCAACATTGAAAAACACCAACAAATTCAACAACAACCTCAACATTGAAAAACACCAACAAATTCAAAAACAACCTCTACATTGAAAAACAACAACAACCTCAACATTGAAAAAGACCAACAAATTCAACAACAACCTCAACATTGAAAAACAACAACAACCTCTTCATTGAAAAACACCAACAAATTCAACAACAACCTCAAAATTGAAAAACAACAACAACTTTAACATTGAAAAACACCAACAAATTCAACAACAACCTCAACATTGAAAGGCTTCAACAACCTCAACATTGAAAAACACCAACACATTCAACAACAACCTCAAAATTGAAAAACAACAACAACCTCAAAATTGAAAAACACCAACAAATTCAACAACAACCTCAACATTGAAAGACACCAACAAATTCAACAACAACCTCAATATTGAAAAACAACAACTACCACAACATTGAAAAACAGCAACAAATTCAACAACAACCTCAACATTGAAAAACAACAATAACCTCAACATTGAATAAAACCAACAAATTCAACAACAAGGTCAACATTGAAAAACACCAACAAATTCAACAACAACCTCAACATTGATAAACAACAACAACCTCAACATTGAAAAACACCAACAAATTCAACAACAACCTCAACATTGAAAAACAACAACAACCTCAACATTGAAAAACACCAACAAATTCCGCAACAACTTCAACATTGAAAAACACCAACAAATTCAACAACAACCTCAACATTGAAAAACACCAACAAATTCAACAACAACCTCAACATTGATAAACAACAACAACCTCAACATTGAAAAACACCAACAAATTCAACAACAACCTCAACATTGAAAAACAACAACAACCTCAACATTGAAAAACAACAACAACCTCAACATTGAAAAACACCACAAAATTCAACAACAACCTCAACATTGAAAAATAACAACAACCTCAACATTGAAAAACACCAACAAATTCAACAACAACCTCAACATTGAAAAACACCGACAGATTCAGCAACAACCTCAACATGGAAAAACAACAACAACCTCAACATCGAAAAACACCAACAAATTCAACAACAACCTCAACATTGAAAAACACCAACAAATTCAACAACAACCTCAACATTGAAAAACAACAACAACCTCAACGTTGAAAAACACCAACAAATTCAACAACAACCTCAACATTGAGAAACAACAACAACCTCAACATTAATAAAACAACAACAAATTCAACAACAACTTCAACATTGAAAAACAACAACAACCTCAACATTGAAAAACACCAAAAAATTCAACAACAACCTCAATATTGAAAAATAACAACAACCTCAACATTGAAAACCACCTACAAATTCAACAACAACCTCAACATTGAAAAATACCAACAAATTCAACAACAACCTCAACATTGAAAAACAACAACAACCTCAACATTGAAAAATAACAACAATCTCAACATTGAAAACCACCAACAAATTCAACGACAACTCAACATTGAAAAACACCAACAAATTCAACAACAACCTCAACATTGAAAAACACCAACAAATTCAACACAACCTCAAAATTGAAAAACAACAACAACCTCAACATTGAAAAACATCAACAATTCAACAACAACCTCAAAATTGAAAAACGCCAACAATTCAACAACAACCTCAACATTGAAAAACACCAACAAATTCAACAAAAACCTCAACATTGAAAAACAACAACAACCTCAACATTGAAAAACAACAACAAATTCAACAACAACTTCAACATTGAAAAACACCAAAAAATTCAACAACAACCTCGACATTGAAAAATAACAACAATATCAACATTGAAAAGCACCAACAAATTCAACAACAGCCTCAACATTGAAAAACACCAACAAATTCAACAAAAACCTCAACATTGAAAAACAACAACAACCTCAACATTGAAAAACACCAACAAATTAGCAATAACTTCAACATTGAAAAACACCAAAAAATTCAACAACAACTTCGACATTGAAAAACACCAACAAATTCAACAACAACCTCAACATTGAAAAACACCAACAAATTCAACAACAACCTCAACATTGAAAAACAGCAACAACCTCAACATTGAAAACCACCAACAAATTAGCAACAACTTCAACATTGAAAAACACCAAAAAATTCAACAACAACTTCGACATTGAAAAACACCAACAAATTCAACAACAACCTCAACATTGAAAAACACCAACAAATTCAACAACAACCTCAATATTGAAAAATAACAACAACCTCAGCATTGAGAAACACCAACAAATTCAACAAGAACCTCAACATTGAAAAAGACCGACAAATTCAACAACAACCTCAACATGGAAAAACAACAACAACCTCAAAATCGATAAACACCAACAAATTCAACAACAACCTCAACATTGAAAAACACCAACAAATTCAACAACAACCTCAACATTGAAAAACAACAACAACCTCAACGTTGAAAAACACCAACAATTTCAACAACAACCTCAACATTGAAAAACAACAACCTCAAAATTGAAAAACAACAACAAATTCAACAACAACTTCAACATTGAAAAACACCAAAAAATTCAACAACAACCTCGACATTGAAAAACACCAGCAAATTCAACAACAACCTCAACATTGAAAAACAACAACAACCTCAACATTGAAAAACACTAAAAAATTCAACAACAACCTCAGCATTGAAAAACAACAACAACCTCAACATTGAAAAACACAAACAAATTCAACAACAACCTCAACATTGAAAAACTTCAACAACCTCAACATTGAAAAACACCAACAAATTCAACAACAACCTCAAAATTGAAAAACAACAAGAACCTCAAAATTGAAAAACACCAACAAATTCAACAACAACATCAACATTGAAAAACACCAACAAATTCAACAACAACCTCAATATTGAAAAACAACAACTGCCTCAACATTGAAAAACACCAACAAATTCAACAACAACCTCAACATTGATAAAACAACAACAACCTCAACATTGAAAAAAACCAACAAATTCAACAACAACGTCAACATTGAAAAACACCAACAAATTCAACAACAACCTCAACATTGAAAAACAACAACAACCTCAACATTGAAAAACACCAACAAATTCAACAACAACCTCAACATTGAAAAACAACAACAACCTCAACATTGAAAAACACCAACAAATTCCACAACAACTTCAACATTGAAAAACACCAACAAATTCAACAACAACCTCAACATTGAAAAACACCAACAAATTCAACAACAACCTCAACATTTAAAAACACCAGCAAATTCAACAACAACCTCAACATTGAAAAACAACAACAACCTCAACATTGAAAAACACCTACAAATTCAACAACAACCTCAACATTGAAAAACACCAACAAATTCAACAAAAACCTCAACATTGAAAAACAACAACAACCTCAACATTGAAAAACACCAACAAATTCAACAACAACTTCAACATTGAAAAACACCAAAAAATTCAACAACAACTTCGACATTGAAAAACACCAACAAATTCAACAACAACCTCAACATTGAAAAACACCAACAACCTCAACATTGAAAAACACCAACAAATTAGCAACAACTTCAACATTGAAAAACACCAAAAAATTCAACAACAACTTCGACATTGAAAAACACCAACAAATTCAACAACAACCTCAACATTGAAAAACACCAACAACCTCAACATTGAAAAACACCAACAAATTCAACAACAACCTCAACATTGAAAAACACCAACAAATTCAACAACAACCTCAATATTGAAAAATAACATCAACCTCAACATTGAGAAACACCAACAAATTCAACAACAACCTCAACATTGAAAACCACCGACAAATTCAACAACAACCTCAACATGGAAAAACAACAACAACCTCAACATCGAAAAACACCAACAAATTCAACAACAACCTCAACATTGAAAAACACCAACAAATTCAACAACAACCTCAACATTGAAAAACAACAACAAGCTCAACGTTGAAAAACACCAACAATTTCAACAACAACCTCAACATTGAAAAACAACAACAACCTCAACATTGAAAAACAACAACAAATTCAACAACAACTTCAACATTGAAAAACACCAACAAATTCAACAACAACCTCGACATTGAAAAACACCAACAAATTCAACAACAACCTCCACATTGAAAAACAACAACAACCTCAACATTGAAAAACACCAAAAAATTCAACAACAACCTCAACATTGAAAAACTCCAACAAATTCAACAACAACCTCAACATTCAAAAACAACAAAGAAATCAAAATTCAAAAACACCAACAAATTCAACAACACCCTGAACATTCAAAAACAACAACAAATTCAACAACAACTTCATCATTGAAATACACCAACAAATTCAACAACAACCTCGACATTGAAAAACACCAACAAATTCAACAACAACCTCAACATTGAAAAACTACAACAACCTCAACATTGAAAAACACCAACAAATTCAACAACAACCTCAACAATGAAAAACAACAACAACCTCAACATTGAAAAACGCCAACAAATTCAACAACAACCTCAACATTGAAAAACACCAACAAATTCAACAACAACCTCAACATTGAAAAACAACAACAACCTCAACATTGAAAAACACCAACAAATTCAACAACAACCTCAACATTGAAAAACTCTAACAAATTCAACAACAACCTCAAAATTGAAAAACAACAACCTCAACATTGAAAAACACCAACAAATTCAACAACAACCTCAACTTTGAAAAACTATAACAACCTCAACATTGAACAACACCAACAAATTCAACAACAACCTCAAAATTGAAAAACAACAACAACCTCAACATTGAAAAACACCAACAAATTCAACAACAACCTCAACATTGAAAAACACCAACAAATTCAACAACAACCTCAAAATTGAAAAACAACAACAACTTTAACATTGAAAAACACCAACAAATTCAACAACAACCTCAACATTGAAAAACTTCAACAACCTCAACATTGAAAAACACCAACAAATTCAACAACAACCTCAAAATTGAAAAACAACAACTAGCTCAAAATTGAAAAACACCAACAAATTCAACAACAACCTCAACATTGAAAAACACCAACAAATTCAACAACAACCACAATATTGAAAAACAACAACTACCTCAACATTGAAAAACACCATCAAATTCAACAACAACATCAACATTGAAAAACAACAACAACCTCAACATTGAAAAAACCAACAAATTCAACAACAACGTCAACATTGAAAAACACCAACAAATTCAACAACCTCAACATTGCTAAACAACAAGAACCTCAACATTGAAAAACACCAACAAATTCAACAACAACCTCAACATTGAAAAACAACAACAACCTCAACATTGAAAAACACCAACAAATTCCACAACAACTTCAACATTGAAAAACACCTACAAATTCAACAACAACCTCAACATTGAAAAACACCAACAAATTCAACAACAACCTCAACATTTAAAAACACCAACAAATTCAACAACAACGTCAACATTGAAAAACAACAACAACCTCAACATTGAAAAACACCTCCTAATTCAAAACAACCTCAACATTGAAAAACACCAACAAATTCAACAAAAACCTCAACATTGAAAAACAACAACAACCTCAACATTGAAAAACAGCAACAAATTCAACAGCAACTTCAACATTGAAAAACACCAAAAAATTCAACAACAACTTCGAAATTGAAAAACACCAACAAATTCAACAACAACCTCAACATTGAAAAACACCAACAACCTCAACATTGAAAAACACCAACAAATTAGCAACAACTTCAACATTGAAAAACACCAAAAAATTCAACAACATCTTCGACATTGAAAAACACCGACAAATTCAACAACAACCTCAACATTGAAAAACACCAACAACCTCAACATTGAAAAACACCAACAAATTAGCAACAACTTCAACATTGAAAAACACCAACAAATTCAACAACAACCTCAACATTGAAAAACACCAACAAATTCAACAACAACCTCAATATTGAAAAATAACATCAACCTGAACATTGAGAAACACCAACAAATTCAACAACAACCTCAACATTGAAAACCACCGACAAATTCAACAACAACCTCAACATGGAAAAACAACAACAACCTCAACATCGAAAAACACCAACAAATTCAACAACAACCTCAACATTGAAAAACAACAACAAGCTCAACGTTGAAAAACACCAACAATTTCAACAACAACCTCAACATTGAAAAACAACAACAACCTCAACATTGAAAAACAACAACAAATTCAACAACAACTTCAACATTGAAAAACACCAACAAATTCAACAACAACCTCGACATTGAAAAACACCAACAAATTCAACAACAACCTCAACATTGAAAAACAACAACAACCTCAACATTGAAAAACACCAAAAAATTCAACAACAACCTCAACATTGAAAAACTCCAACAAATTCAACAACAACCTCAACATTGAAAAACAACAAAGAAATCAACATTCAAAAACACCAACAAATTCAACAACACCCTGAACATTCAAAAACAACAACAAATTCAACAACAACTTCATCATTGAAATACACCAACAAATTCAACAACAACCTCGACATTGAAAAACACCAACAAATTCAACAACAACCTCAACATTGAAAAACTACAACAACCTCAACATTGAAAAACACCAACAAATTCAACAACAACCTCAACATTGAAAAACAACAACAACCTCAACATTGAAAAACGCCAACAAATTCAACAACAACCTCAACATTGAAAAACACCAACAAATTCAACAACAACCTCAACATTGAAAAACAACAACAACCTCAACATTGAAAAACACCAACAAATTCAACAACAACCTCAACATTGAAAAACTCTAACAAATTCAACAACAACCTCAAAATTGTAAAACAACAACATCAACATTGAAAAACACCAACAAATTCAACAACAACCTCAACTTTGAAAAACTATAACAACCTCAACATTGAACAACACCAACAAATTCAACAACAACCTCAAAATTGAAAAACAACAACAACCTCAACATTGAAAAACACCAACAAATTCAACAACAACCTCAACATTGAAAAACACCAACAAATTCAACAACAACCTCAAAATTGAAAAACAACAACAACTTTAACATTGAAAAACACCCACAAATTCAACAACAACCTCAACATTGAAAAACTTCAACAACCTCAACATTGAAAAACACCAACAAATTCAACAACAACCTCAAAATTGAAAAACAACAACAACCTCAAAATTGAAAAACACCAACAAATTCAACAACAACCTCAACATTGAAAAACACCAACAAATTCAACAACAACCACAATATTGAAAAACAACAACTACCTCAACATTGAAAAACACCAACAAATTCAACAACAACCTCAAAATTGAAAAACAACAACAACCTCAACATTGAAAAACACCAACAAATTCAACAACAACCTCAACATTGAAAAACACCAACAAATTCAACAACAACCTCAAAATTGAAAAACAACAACAACCTCAACATTGAAAAACACCAACAAATTCAACAACAACCTCAACATTGAAAAACAACAACAACCTCAACATTGAAAAACACCAACAAATTCCACAACAACTTCAACATTGAAAAACACCAACAAATTCAACAACAACCTCAACATTGAAAAACACCAACAAATTCAACAACAACCGCAACATTTAAAAACACCAACAAATTCAACAACAACCTCAACATTGAAAAACAACAACAACCTCAACATTGAAAAACACCAACAAATTCAACAACAACCTCAACTTTGAAAAACACCAACAAATTCAACAAAAACCTCAACATTGAAAAACAACAACAACCTCAACATTGAAAAACACCAACAAATTCAACAACAACTTCAACATTGAAAAACACCAAAAAATTCAACAACAACTTCGACATAGAAAAACACCAACAAATTCAACAACTTCCTCAACATTGAAAAACACCAACAAATTCAACAACAACCTCAACATTGAAAAACAACAACAACCTCAAAATTGAAAAACACCACAAAATTCAACAACAACCTCAACATTGAAAAATAACAACTACCTCAACATTGAAAAACACCAACAAATTCAACAACAACCTCAACATTGAAAAACATCGACAGATTCAGCAACAACCTCAACATGGAAAAACAACAACAACCTCAACATTGAAAAACAGCAACAACCTCAACATTGAAAAACAACAACAAATTCAACAACGACCTCAACATTGAAAAATAACAACAACCTCAACATTGAAAACCACCAACAAATTCAACAACTCAACATTGAAAAACACCATCAAATTCAACAACAACCTCAACATTGAAAAACACCAACAAATTCAACAAAACCTCAACATTGAAAAACAACAACAACCTCAACATTGAAAAACACCAACAATTCAACAACAACCTCAAAATTGAAAAACGCCAACAATTCAACAACAACCTCAACATTGAAAAACACCAACAAATTCAACAAAAACCTCAACATTGAAAAACAACAACAACCTCAACATTGAAAAACACCAACAAATTCAACAACAACTTCAACATTGAAAAACACCAAAAAATTCAACAACAACCTCAAAATTGAAAAACAACAACAACCTCAACATTGAAAAACACCAATAAATTCAACAACAACCTCAACATTGAAAAACACCAACAAATTCAACAACAACCTCAAAATTGAAAAACAACAACAACCTCAACATTGAAAAACACCAACAAATTCAACAAAAACCTTAACATTGAAAAACAACAACAACCTCAACATTGAAAAACACCAACAAATTCCACAACAACTTCAACATTGAAAAACACCAACAAATTCAACAACAACCTCAACATTGAAAAACACCAACAAATTCAACATTGAAAAACACCAACAAATTCAACAACAACCTCAACATTGAAAAACTTCAACAACCTCAACATTGAAAAACACCAACAAATTCAACAAGAACCTCAAAATTGAAAAACAACAACAACCTCAAAATTGAAAAACACCAACAAATTCAACAACAACCTCAACATTGAAAAACACCAACAAATTCAACAACAACCACAATATTGAAAAACAACAACTACCTCAACATTGAAAAACACCATCAAATTCAACAACAACATCAACATTGAAAAACAACAACAACCTCAACATTGAAAAAACCAACAAATTCAACAACAACGTCAACATTGAAAAACACCAACAAATTCAACAACAACCTCAACATTGCAAAACAACAACAACCTCAACATTGAAATACACCAACAAATTCAACAACAACCTCAACATTGAAAAACAACAACAACCTCAACATTGAAAAACACCAACAAATTCCACAACAACTTCAACATTGAAAAACACCTACAAATTCAACAGCAACCTCAACATTGAAAAACACCAACAAATTCAACAAAAACCTCAACATTTAAAAACACCAACAAATTCAACAACAACCTCAACATTGAAAAACAACAACAACCTCAACATTGAAAAACACCTACAAATTCAACAACAACCTCGACATTGAAAAACACCAACAAATTCAACAACAACCTCAACATTGAAAAACTACAACAACCTCAACATTGAAAAACACCAACAAATTCAACAACAACCTCAACAATGAAAAACAACAACAACCTCAACATTGAAAAACGCCAACAAATTCAACAACAACCTCAACATTGAAAAACACCAACAAATTCAACAACAACCTCAACATTGAAAAACAACAACAACCTCAACATTGAAAAACACCAACAAATTCAACAACAACCTCAACATTGAAAAACTCTAACAAATTCAACAACAACCTCAAAATTGAAAAACAACAACCTCAACATTGAAAAACACCAACAAATTCAACAACAACCTCAACTTTGAAAAACTATAACAACCTCAACATTGAACAACACCAACAAATTCAACAACAACCTCAAAATTGAAAAACAACAACCTCAACATTGAAAAACACCAACAAATTCAACAACAACCTCAACATTGAAAAACACCAACAAATTCAACAACAACCTCAAAATTGAAAAACAACAACAACTTTAACATTGAAAAACACCAACAAATTCAACAACAACCTCAACATTGAAAAACTTCAACAACCTCAACATTGAAAAACACCAACAAATTCAACAACAACCTCAAAATTGAAAAACAACAACAACCTCAAAATTGAAAAACACCAACAAATTCAACAACAACCTCAAAATTGAAAAACACCAACAAATTCAACAACAACCACAATATTGAAAAACAACAACTACCTCAACATTGAAAAACACCATCAAATTCAACAACAACATCAACATTGAAAAACAACAACAAGCTCAACATTGAAAAAACCAACAAATTCAACAACAACGTCAACATTGAAAAACACCAACAAATTCAACAACAACCTCAACATTGCTAAACAACAACAACCTCAACATTGAAAAACACCAACAAATTCAACAACAACCTCAACATTGAAAAACAACAACAACCTCAACATTGAAAAACACCAACAAATTCCACAACAACTTCAACATTGAAAAACACCTACAAATTCAACAACAACCTCAACATTGAAAAACACCAACAAATTCAACAACAACCTCAACATTTAAAAACACCAACAAATTCAACAACAACGTCAACATTGAAAAACAACAACAACCTCAACATTGAAAAACACCTACAAATTCAAAACAACCTCAACATTGAAAAACACCAACAAATTCAACAAAAACCTCAACATTGAAAAACAACAACAACCTCAACATTGAAAAACACCAACAAATTCAACAGCAACTTCAACATTGAAAAACACCAACAAATTAGCAACAACTTCAACATTGAAAAACACCAAAAAATTCAACAACAACTTCAACATTGAAAAACACCGACAAATTCAACAACAACCTCAACATTGAAAAACACCAACAACCTCAACATTGAAAAACACCAACAAATTAGCAACAACTTCAAAAATTGAAAAACACCAACAAATTCAACAACAACCTCAACATTGAAAACCACCGACAAATTCAACAACAACCTCAACATGGAAAAACAACAACAACCTCAACATCGAAAAACAACAACAAATTCAACAACAACCTCAACATTGAAAAACAACAACAAGCTCAACGTTGAAAAACACCAACAATTTCAACAACAACCTCAACATTGAAAAACAACAACAACCTCAACATTGAAAAACAACAACAAATTCAACAACAACTTCAACATTGAAAAACACCAACAAATTCAACAACAACCTCGACATTGAAAAACTCCAACAAATTCAACAACAACCTCAACATTCAAAAACAACAAAGAAATCAAAATTCAAAAACACCAACAAATTCAACAACACCCTGAACATTCAAAAACAACAACAAATTCAACAACAACTTCATCATTGAAATACACCAACAAATTCAACAACAACCTCGACATTGAAAAACACCAACAAATTCAACAACAACCTCAACATTGAAAAACTACAACAACCTCAACATTGAAAAACACCAACAAATTCAACAACAACCTCAACAATGAAAAACAACAACAACCTCAACATTGAAAAACGCCAACAAATTCAACAACAACCTCAACATTGAAAAACACCAACAAATTCAACAACAACCTCAACATTGAAAAACAACAACAACCTCAACATTGAAAAACACCAACAAATTCAACAACAACCTCAACATTGAAAAACTCTAACAAATTCAACAACAACCTCAAAATTGAAAAACAACAACCTCAACATTGAAAAACACCAACAAATTCAACAACAACCTCAACTTTGAAAAACTATAACAACCTCAACATTGAACAACACCAACAAATTCAACAACAACCTCAAAATTGAAAAACAACAACAACCTCAACATTGAAAAACACCAACAAATTCAACAACAACCTCAACATTGAAAAACACCAACAAATTCAACAACAACCTCAAAATTGAAAAACAACAACAACTTTAACATTGAAAAACACCAACAAATTCAACAACAACCTCAACATTGAAAAACTTCAACAACCTCAACATTGAAAAACACCAACAAATTCAACAACAACCTCAAAATTGAAAAACAACAACAAGCTCAAAATTGAAAAACACCAACAAATTCAACAACAACCTCAACATTGAAAAACACCAACAAATTCAACAACAACCACAATATTGAAAAACAACAACTACCTCAACATTGAAAAACACCATCAAATTCAACAACAACATCAACATTGAAAAACAACAACAACCTCAACATTGAAAAAACCAACAAATTCAACAACAACGTCAACATTGAAAAACACCAACAAATTCAACAACAACCTCAACATTGCTAAACAACAACAACGTCAACATTGAAAAACACCAACAAATTCAACAACAACCTCAACATTGAAAAACAACAACAACCTCAACATTGAAAAACACCAACAAATTCCACAACAACTTCAACATTGAAAAACACCTACAAATTCAACAACAACCTCAACATTGAAAAACACCAACAAATTCAACAACAACCTCAACATTTAAAAACACCAACAAATTCAACAACAACGTCAACATTGAAAAACAACAACAACCTCAACATTGAAAAACACTTACAAATTCAAAACAACCTCAACATTGAAAAACACCAACAAATTCAACAAAAACCTCAACATTGAAAAACAACAACAACCTCAACATTGAAAAACACCAACAAATTCAACAGCAACTTCAACATTGAAAAACACCAAAAAATTCAACAACAACTTCGAAATTGAAAAACACCAACAAATTCAACAACAACCTCAACATTGAAAAACACCAACAACCTCAACATTGAAAAACACCAACAAATTAGCAACAACTTCAACATTGAAAAACACCAAAAAATTCAACAACATCTTCGACATTGAAAAACACCGACAAATTCAACAACAACCTCAACATTGAAAAACACCAACAACCTCAACATTGAAAAACACCAACAAATTAGCAACAACTTCAACATTGAAAAACACCAACAAATTCAACAACAACCTCAACATTGAAAAACACCAACAAATTCAACAACAACCTCAATATTGAAAAATAACATCAACCTGAACATTGAGAAACACCAACAAATTCAACAACAACCTCAACATTGAAAACCACCGACAAATTCAACAACAACCTCAACATGGAAAAACAACAACAACCTCAACATCGAAAAACACCAACAAATTCAACAACAACCTCAACATTGAAAAACAACAACAAGCTCAACGTTGAAAAACACCAACAATTTCAACAACAACCTCAACATTGAAAAACAACAACAACCTCAACATTGAAAAACAACAACAAATTCAACAACAACTTCAACATTGAAAAACACCAACAAATTCAACAACAACCTCGACATTGAAAAACACCAACAAATTCAACAACAACCTCAACATTGAAAAACAACAACAACCTCAACATTGAAAAACACCAAAAAATTCAACAACAACCTCAACATTGAAAAACTCCAACAAATTCAACAACAACCTCAACATTGAAAAACAACAAAGAAATCAACATTCAAAAACACCAACAAATTCAACAACACCCTGAACATTCAAAAACAACAACAAATTCAACAACAACTTCATCATTGAAATACACCAACAAATTCAACAACAACCTCGACATTGAAAAACACCAACAAATTCAACAACAACCTCAACATTGAAAAACTACAACAACCTCAACATTGAAAAACACCAACAAATTCAACAACAACCTCAACATTGAAAAACAACAACAACCTCAACATTGAAAAACGCCAACAAATTCAACAACAACCTCAACATTGAAAAACACCAACAAATTCAACAACAACCTCAACATTGAAAAACAACAACAACCTCAACATTGAAAAACACCAACAAATTCAACAACAACCTCAACATTGAAAAACTCTAACAAATTCAACAACAACCTCAAAATTGTAAAACAACAACATCAACATTGAAAAACACCAACAAATTCAACAACAACCTCAACTTGGAAAAACTATAACAACCTCAACATTGAACAACACCAACAAATTCAACAACAACCTCAAAATTGAAAAACAACAACAACCTCAACATTGAAAAACACCAACAAATTCAACAACAACCTCAACATTGAAAAACACCAACAAATTCAACAACAACCTCAAAATTGAAAAACAACAACAACTTTAACATTGAAAAACACCCACAAATTCAACAACAACCTCAACATTGAAAAACTTCAACAACCTCAACATTGAAAAACACCAACAAATTCAACAACAACCTCAAAATTGAAAAACAACAACAACCTCAAAATTGAAAAACACCAACAAATTCAACAACAACCTCAACATTGAAAAACACCAACAAATTCAACAACAACCACAATATTGAAAAACAACAACTACCTCAACATTGAAAAACACCAACAAATTCAACAACAACCTCAAAATTGAAAAACAACAACAACCTCAACATTGAAAAACACCAACAAATTCAACAACAACCTCAACATTTAAAAACACCAACAAATTCAACAACAACCTCAAAATTGAAAAACAACAACAACCTCAACATTGAAAAACACCAACAAATTCAACAACAACCTCAACATTGAAAAACAACAACAACCTCAACATTGAAAAACACCAACAAATTCCACAACAACTTCAACATTGAAAAACACCAACAAATTCAACAACAACCTCAACATTGAAAAACACCAACAAATTCAACAACAACCGCAACATTTAAAAACACCAACAAATTCAACAACAACCTCAACATTGAAAAACAACAACAACCTCAACATTGAAAAACACCAACAAATTCAACAACAACTTCAACATTGAAAAACACCAAAAAATTCAACAACAACTTCGACATAGAAAAACACCAACAAATTCAACAACTTCCTCAACATTGAAAAACACCAACAAATTCAACAACAACCTCAACATTGAAAAACAACAACAACCTCAAAATTGAAAAACACCACAAAATTCAACAACAACCTCAACATTGAAAAATAACAACTACCTCAACATTGAAAAACACCAACAAATTCAACAACAACCTCAACATTGAAAAACATCGACAGATTCAGCAACAACCTCAACATGGAAAAACAACAACAACCTCAACATTGAAAAACAGCAACAACCTCAACATTGAAAAACAACAACAAATTCAACAACGACCTCAACATTGAAAAATAACAACAACCTCAACATTGAAAACCACCAACAAATTCAACAACTCAACATTGAAAAACACCATCAAATTCAACAACAACCTCAACATTGAAAAACACCAACAATTTCAACACAACCTCAACATTGAAAAACAACAACAACCTCAACATTGAAAAACACCAACAATTCAACAACAACCTCAAAATTGAAAAACGCCAACAATTCAACAACAACCTCAACATTGAAAAACACCAACAAATTCAACAAAAACCTCAACATTGAAAAACAACAGCAACCTCAACATTGAAAAACACCAACAAATTCAACAACAACTTCAACATTGAAAAACACCAAAAAATTCAACAACAACCTCAAAATTGAAAAACAACAACAACCTCAACATTGAAAAACACCAATAAATTCAACAACAACCTCAACATTGAAAAACACCAACAAATTCAACAACAACCTCAAAATTGAAAAACAACAACAACCTCAACATTGAAAAACACCAACAAATTCAACAAAAACCTTAACATTGAAAAACAACAACAACCTCAACATTGAAAAACACCAACAAATTCCACAACAACTTCAACATTGAAAAACACCAACAAATTCAACAACAACCTCAACATTGAAAAACACCAACAAATTCAACATTGAAAAACACCAACAAATTCAACAACAACCTCAACATTGAAAAACTTCAACAACCTCAACATTGAAAAACACCAACAAATTCAACAAGAACCTCAAAATTGAAAAACAACAACAACCTCAAAATTGAAAAACACCAACAAATTCAAAAACAACCTCAACATTGAAAAACACCAACAAATTCAACAACAACCACAATATTGAAAAACAACAACTACCTCAACATTGAAAAACACCATCAAATTCAACAACAACATCAACATTGAAAAACAACAACAACCTCAACATTGAAAAAACCAACAAATTCAACAACAACGTCAACATTGAAAAACACCAACAAATTCAACAACAACCTCAACATTGCAAAACAGCAACAACCTCAACATTGAAATACACCAACAAATTCAACAACAACCTCAACATTGAAAAACAACAACAACCTCAACATTGAAAAACACCAACAAATTCCACAACAACTTCAACATTGAAAAACACCTACAAATTCAACAACAACCTCAACATTTAAAAACACCAACAAATTCAACAAAAACCTCAACATTTAAAAACACCAACAAATTCAACAACAACCTCAACATTGAAAAACAACAACAACCTCAACATTGAAAAACACCTACAAATTCAACAACAACCTCGACATTGAAAAACACCAACAAATTCAACAACAACCTCAACATTGAAAAACTACAACAACCTCAACATTGAAAAACACCAACAAATTCAACAACAACCTCAACAATGAAAAACAACAACAACCTCAACATTGAAAAACGCCAACAAATTCAACAACAACCTCAACATTGAAAAACACCAACAAATTCAACAACAACCTCAAAATTGAAAAACAACAACAACCTCAACATTGAAAAACACCAACAAATTCAACAACAACCTCAACATTGAAAAACACCAACAAATTCAACAACAACCTCAAAATTGAAAAACAACAACAACTTTAACATTGAAAAACACCAACAAATTCAACAACAACCTCAACATTGAAAAACTTCAACAACCTCAACATTGAAAAACACCAACAAATTCAACAACAACCTCAAAATTGAAAAACAACAACAACCTCAAAATTGAAAAACACCAACAAATTCAACAACAACCCCAACATTGAAAAACACCAACAAATTCAACAACAACCCCAACATTGAAAAACACCAACAAATTCAACAACAACCTCAAAATTGAAAAACAACAACAACCCCAACATTGAAAAACACCAACAAATTCAACAACAACCACAATATTGAAAAACAACAACTACCTCAGCATTGAAAAACACCATCAAATTCAACAACAACATCAACATTGAAAAACAACAACAACCTCAACATTGAAAAAACCAACAAATTCAACAACAACGTCAACATTGAAAAACACCAACAAATTCAACAACAACCTCAACATTGCTAAACAACAACAACCTCAACATTGAAAAACACCAACAAATTCAACAACAACCTCAACATTGAAAAACAACAACAACCTCAACATTGAAAAACACCAACAAATTCCACAACAACTTCAACATTGAAAAACACCTACAAATTCAACAACAACCTCAACATTGAAAAACACCAACAAATTCAACAACAACCTCAACATTTAAAAACACCAACAAATTCAACAACAACGTCAACATTGAAAAAGAACAACAACCTCAACATTGAAAAACACCTACAAATTCAAAACAACCTCAACATTGAAAAACACCAACAAATTCAACAAAAACCTCAACATTGAAAAACAACAACAACCTCAACATTGAAAAACACCAACAAATTCAACAGCAACTTCAACATTGAAAAACACCAAAAAATTCAACAACAACTTCGAAATTGAAAAACACCAACAAATTCAACAACAACCTCAACATTGAAAAACACCAACAACCTCAACATTGAAAAACACCAACAAATTAGCAACAACTTCAACATTGAAAAACACCAAAAAATTCAACAACAACTTCGACATTGAAAAACACCGACAAATTCAACAACAACCTCAACATTGAAAAACACCAACAACCTCAACATTGAAAAACACCAACAAATTAGCAACAACTTCAACATTGAAAAACACCAACAAATTCAACAACAACCTCAACATTGAAAAACACCAACAAATTCAACAACAACCTCAACATTGAAAACCACCGACAAATTCAACAACAACCTCAACATGGAAAAACAACAACAACCTCAACATCGAAAAACACCAACAAATTCAACAACAACCTCAACATTGAAAAACAACAACAAGCTCAACGTTGAAAAACACCAACAATTTCAACAACAACCTCAACATTGAAAAACAACAACAACCTCAACATTGAAAAACAACAACAAATTCAACAACAACTTCAACATTGAAAAACACCAACAAATTCAACAACAACCTCGACATTGAAAAACACCAACAAATTCAACAACAACCTCAACATTGAAAAACAACAACAACCTCAACATTGAAAAACTCCAACAAATTCAACAACAACCTCAACATTGAAAAACAACAAAGAAATCAACATTCAAAAACACCAACAAATTCAACAACACCCTGAACATTCAAAAACAACAACAAATTCAAAAACAACTTCATCATTGAAATACACCAACAAATTCAACAACAACCTCGACATTGAAAAACACCAACAAATTCAACAACAACCTCAACATTGAAAAACTACAACAACCTCAACATTGAAAAACACCAACAAATTCAACAACAACCTCAACATTGAAAAACAACAACAACCTCAACATTGAAAAACGCCAACAAATTCAACAGCAACCTCAACATTGAAAAACACCAACAAATTCAACAACAACCTCAACATTGAAAAACAACAACAACCTCAACATTGAAAAACACCAACAAATTCAACAACAACCTCAACATTGAAAAACTCTAACAAATTCAACAACAACCTCAAAATTGTAAAACAACAACATCAACATTGAAAAACACCAACAAATTCAACAACAACCTCAACTTTGAAAAACTATAACAACCTCAACATTGAACAACACCAACAAATTCAACAACAACCTCAAAATTGAAAAACAACAACAACCTCAACATTGAAAAACACCAACAAATTCAACAACAACCTCAACATTGAAAAACACCAACAAATTCAACAACAACCTCAAAATTGAAAAACAACAACAACTTTAACATTGAAAAACACCAACAAATTCAACAACAACCTCAACATTGAAAAACTTCAACAACCTCAACATTGAAAAACACCAACAAATTCAACAACAACCTCAAAATTGAAAAACAACAACAACCTCAAAATTGAAAAACACCAACAAATTCAACAACAACCTCAACATTGAAAAACACCAACAAATTCAACAACAACCACAATATTGAAAAACAACAACTACCTCAACATTGAAAAACACCAACAAATTCAACAACAACCTCAAAATTGAAAAACAACAACAACCTCAACATTGAAAAACACCAACAAATTCAACAACAACCTCAACTTTGAAAAACACCAACAAATTCAACAAAAACCTCAACATTGAAAAACAACAACAACCTCAACATTGAAAAACACCAACAAATTCAACAACAACTTCAACATTGAAAAACACCAAAAAATTCAACAACAACTTCGACATAGAAAAACACCAACAAATTCAACAACTTCCTCAACATTGAAAAACACCAACAAATTCAACAACAACCTCAACATTGAAAAACAACAACAACCTCAAAATTGAAAAACACCACAAAATTCAACAACAACCTCAACATTGAAAAATAACAACTACCTCAACATTGAAAAACACCAACAAATTCAACAACAACCTCAACATTGAAAAACATCGACAGATTCAGCAACAACCTCAACATGGAAAAACAACAACAACCTCAACATTGAAAAACAGCAACAACCTCAACATTGAAAAACAACAACAAATTCAACAACGACCTCAACATTGAAAAATAACAACAACCTCAACATTGAAAACCACCAACAAATTCAACAACTCAACATTGAAAAACACCATCAAATTCAACAACAACCTCAACATTGAAAAACACCAACAAATTCAACACAACCTCAACATTGAAAAACAACAACAACCTCAACATTGAAAAACACCAACAATTCAACAACAACCTCAAAATTGAAAAACGCCAACAATTCAACAAAAACCTCAACATTGAAAAACAACAACAACCTCAACATTGAAAAACACCAACAAATTCAACAACAACTTCAACATTGAAAAACACCAAAAAATTCAACAACAACCTCGACATTGAAAAATAACAACAACCTCAAAATTGAAAAACACCAACAAATTCAACAACAACCTCAACTTTGAAAAACTACAACAACCTCAACATGGAAAAACACCAACAAATTCAACAACAACCTCAAAATTGAAAAACAACAACCTCAACATTGAAAAAAAAATAAATTCAACAACAACCTCAACATTGAAAAACACCAACAAATTCAACAACAACCTCAAAATTGAAAAACAACGACAACCTCAACATTGAAAAACACCAACAAATTCAACAAAAACCTCAACATTGAAAAACAACAACAACCTCAACATTGAAAAACACCAACAAATTCCACAACAACTTCAACATTGAAAAACACCAACAAATTCAACAACAACCTCAACATTGAAAAACACCAACAAATTCAACATTGAAAAACACCAACAAATTCAACAACAACCTCAACATTGAAAAACTTCAACAACCTCAACATTGAAAAACACCAACAAATTCAACAACAACCTCAAAATTGAAAAACAACAACAACCTCAAAATTGAAAAACACCAACAAATTCAACAACAACCTCAACATTGAAAAACACCAACAAATTCAACAACAACCACAATATTGAAAAACAACAACTACCTCAACATTGAAAAACACCATCAAATTCAACAACAACATCAACATTGAAACACAACAACAACCTCAACATTGAAAAAACCAACAAATTCAACAACAACGTCAACATTGAAAATCACCAACAAATTCAACAACAACCTCAACATTGCAAAACAACAACAACCTCAACATTGAAATACACCAACAAATTCAACAACAACCTCAACATTGAAAAACAACAACAACCTCAACATTGAAAAACACCAACAAATTCCACAACAACTTCAATATTGAAAAACACCTACAAATTCAACAACAACCTCAACATTGAAAAACACCAACAAATTCAACAAAAACCTCAACATTTAAAAACACCAACAAATTCAACAACAACCTCAACATTGAAAAACAACAACAACCTCAACATTGAAAAACACCTACAAATTCAACAACAACCTCAACATTGAAAAACACCAACAAATTCAACAAAAACCTCAACATTGAAAAACAACAACAACCTCAACATTGAAAAACACCAACAAATTCAACAACAACTTCAACATTGAAAAACACCAAAAAATTCAACAACAACTTCGACATTGAAAAACACCAACAAATTCAACAACAACCTCAACATTGAAAAACACCAACAACCTCAACATTGAAAAACACCAACAGATTAGCAACAACTTCAACATTGAAAAACACCAAAAAATTCAACAACAACTTCGACATTGAAAAACACCAACAAATTCAACAACAACCTCAACATTGAAAAACACCAACAACCTCAACATTGAAAAACACCAACAAATTAGCAACAACTTCAACATTGAAAAACACCAACAAATTCAACAACAACCTCAACATTGAAAAACACCAACAAATTCAACAACAACCTCAATATTGAAAAATAACATCAACCTCAACATTGAGAAACACCAACAAATTCAACAACAACCTCAACATTGAAAACCACCGACAAATTCAACAACAACCTCAACATGGAAAAACAACAACAACCTCAACATCGAAAAACACCAACAAATTCAACACAACCTCAACATTGAAAAACACCAACAAATTCAACAACAACCTCAACATTGAAAAACAACAACAAGCTCAACGTTGAAAAACACCAACAATTTCAACAACAACCTCAACATTGAAAAACAACAACAACCTCAACATTGAAAAACAACAACAAATTCAACAACAACTTCAGCATTGAAAAACACCAACAAATTCAACAACAACCTCGACATTGAAGAACACCAACAAATTCAACAACAACCTCAACATTGAAAAACAACAACAACCTCAACATTGAAAAACAACAAAAAAATTAAACAACAACCTCAACATTGAAAAACTCCAACAAATTCAACAACAACCTCAACATTGAAAAACAACAAAGAAATCAACATTCAAAAACACCAACAAATTCAATAACACCCTGAACATTCAAAAACAACAACAAATTCAACAACAACTTCATCATTGAAATACACCAACAAATTCAACAACAACCTCGACATTGAAAAACACCAACAAATTCAACAACAACCTAAACATTGAAAAACTACAACAACCTCAACATTGAAAAACACCAACAAATTCAACAACAACCTCAACATTGAAAAACAACAACCTCAACATTGAAAAACGCCAACAAATTCAAGAACAACCTCAACATTGAAAAACACCAACAAATTCACCAACAACCTCAACATTGAAAAACAACAACAACCTCAACATTGAAAAACACCAACAAATTCAACAACAACCTCAACATTGAAAAACTCTAACAAATTCAACAACAACCTCAAAATTGAAAAACAACAACCTCAACATTGAAAAAACACCAACAAAATCAACAACAACCTCAACTTTGAAAAACTATAACAACCTCAACATTGAACAACACCAACAAATTCAACAACAACCTCAAAATTGAAAAACAACAACAACCTCAACATTGAAAAACACCAACAAATTCAACAACAACCTCAACATTGAAAAACACCAACAAATTCAACAACAACCTCAAAATTGAAAAACAACAACAACTTTAACATTGAAAAACACCAACAAATTCAACAACAACCTCAACATTGAAAAACTTCAACAACCTCAACATTGAAAAACACCAACAAATTCAACAACAACCTCAAAATTGAAAAACAACAACAACCTCAAAATTGAAAAACACCAACAAATTCAACAACAACCTCAACATTGAAAAACACCAACAAATTCAACAACAACCACAATATTGAAAAACAACAACTACCTCAACATTGAAAAACACCATCAAATTCAACAACAACCTCAACATTGAAAAAGAACAACAACCTCAACATTGAAAAAAACCAACAAATTCAACAACAACGTCAACATTGAAAAACACCAACAAATTCAACAACAACCTCAACATTGAAAAACAACAACAACCTCAACATTGAAAAACACCAACAAATTCAACAACATCCTCAACATTGAAAAACAACAACAACCTCAACATTGAAAAACACCAACAAATTCCACAACAACTTCAACATTGAAAAACACCAACAAATTCAACAACAACCTCAACATTGAAAAACACCAACAAATTCAACAACAACCGCAACATTTAAAAACACCAACAAATTCAACAACAACCTCAACATTGAAAAACAACAACAACCTCAACATTGAAAAACACCAACAAATTCAACAACAACCTCAACATTGAAAAACACCAACAAATTCAACAAAAACCTCAACATTGAAAAACAACAACAACCTCAACATTGAAAAACACCAACAAATTCAACAACAATTTCAACATTGAAAAACACCAAAAAATTCAACAACAACTTCGACATAGAAAAACACCAACAAATTCAACAACTTCCTCAACATTGAAAAACACCAACAAATTCAACAACAACCTCAACATTGAAAAACAACAACAACCTCAAAATTGAAAAACACCACAAAATTCAACAACAACCTCAACATTGAAAAATAACAACTACCTCAACATTGAAAAACACCAACAAATTCAACAACAACCTCAACATTGAAAAACACCGACAGATTCAGCAACAACCTCAACATGGAAAAACAACAACAACCTCAACATTGAAAAACAGCAACAACCTCAACATTGAAAAACAACAACAAATTCAACAACGACCTCAACATTGAAAAATAACAACAACCTCAACATTGAAAACCACCAACAAATTCAACAACAACTCAACATTGAAAAACACC
>JANJGN010000766.1:45000-47500 GCA_026770705.1 Isurus oxyrinchus
TGATTCTGAGAGTATCCAGCTGAGGGTGCATTGGTAAAGGTGTGTGTGTGTGTCTGTGTGTGTGTATGTGTGTGTGTGTGTCTATGTATGTGTGTGTGTGTGTTTCTGTGTTTCTGAGAGTATCAGGCAGAGGGTGCATTGGTAAAGGTGTGTGTGTGTGTGTGTGTGTGTGTGTGTGTGTGTGTGTTTGTGTGTGTGTGTGTGTGTGTGTGTGTGTGTGTGTGTGTGTGTGTCTGTGTGTGTGTGTGATTCGGACGGTAACCAGCAGAGGGTGCATTGGTAAATGTGTGTGTCTGTGTGTGAGTGTGTGTGTGTGTATGTGTGTGTGTGTGTGTGTGTCTGTGTGTGTGATTATGAGCGTATCCAGCATGGGGTGCATTGCTAAAGGTATGTGTGTGTGTGTGTGTGTGTGTGTGTGTGTGTGTGCGTGTGTGTGTGTGTGTGTGTCTGTGTGTGTGATTATGAGCGTATCCAGCACAGGGTGCATTGGTAAAGGTGCGTGTGTGTGTGTGTGTGTGTGTGTGTTTCTGGGAGTATCCAGCAGGGAGTGCATTGGTGATGGAAAGTGTGTGTGTGTCTGTGTGTGTGTGTGCGTGTGTGTGTGTGTGTGTGTGTGATTCTGAGAGTATCCAGCAGAGGGTGCATTGGTAAAGGTGTGTGTTTGTGTGTGTGTGTGTGTGTGTGATTCTGAGAGTATCCAGCAGAGGGTGCATTGTTAAAGGTGCGTGTGTGTGTCTGTGTGCGGGTGTGTGTGTGTGTGTGTTTGTGCATGTGTTTATCTGAGAGTATACAGCAGAGGGTGCATTGGCAAAGATTTGTGCATGTGTGTCTTTGACTGTGTGTGCGTGTGTCTTTCAGTGTGTATACAGCAGAGGGTGCATTGGTAAAGGTATGTGTGCGTGTGTCTGCGTGTGTGTGTTTGTGTGTGTGTGTGTGTTTCAGAGAGTATACTGCTGAGAGTGCATTGGTGAAGGTTTGTGTGTGTGTTTGTGTGTGTGATTGTGAGAGTACACAGCAGTGGGTGCATTGGCAAAGGTGTGTGTATGTGTGTGTGTGTTTGCGTGTGTGTGTGTGTGTCTTTCTGATTGTATACAGCAAAGGCTGCATTGGTAAAGGTGTGTGTGTGTGTGTGTGTGCGTGTGTTTATCTGAGTGTATACAACAGAGGGTGCATTGGCAAATGTGTGTGTATGTGTGTCTTTAACTGTGTGTACGTGTGTCTTTCAGTCTGTATACAGCACAGGGTGCATTGGTCAAGGTATGTGTGTGTGTGTGTGTGTGTGTGTGTGTGTGTGTGTGTGTGTGTGTGTGTGTGTGTGTGCGCGTGTGTGATTCTGAGAGTATCCAGCAGAGGGTGCATTGCTAAAGGTGTGTGTGTGTCTGTCTGTGTGTGTGATTCTTTGAGTATCCAAAGAGGGTGCATTGGTAAAGCTGTGTGTGTGTGTGTGTGTGTGTGTGTGTGTGTGTGTGTGTGTGTGTGTGTGTGTGTGTGTGTGTGCGTGTGTATGTGTGTGTGTGTGTGTGTGTGTGTGTGTGTGTGTGTGTGTGTGATTCTGAGAGTATCCAGCAGAGATTTCATTGGTAAAGGTGTGTGTGTGTGTGTGTGTGTGTGTGTGTGTATGTGTGTGTGTGTGTGTGTGTGTGTGTGTGTGTGTGTTTGTTTGAGTGTGTGTTTCTGAAGTGTCCAGCAGAGGGTGCATTGGTAAAGCTGTGTGTGTGTGTGTGTGTGTTTCTCAGAGTATCCAGCAGAGGGTACATTTTTAAAGGTGTGTGTGTGTGTGTGTGTGTGTGTGTGTGTGTGTGCGTGAGTGTGTGTGTGTGTGTGTGTGTGTGTGCGTGTGTGTTTCAGAGCGTATACTGCTGAGAGTGCATTGGTGAAGGTTTGTGTGTGTGTTTGTGTGTCTGATTGTAAGAGTATGCAGCAGAGGGAGCATTGGTAAAGTTGTGTGTGTGTGTTTCTGAGAGTATCTAGCAGAGGGTGCATTGGTAAAGGTGTCTGTGTGTTTGTGTGTGGGTGCGGGTGTGTTTGTGTGTGTGTGTGTGTGCATGTGTTTTTCTGAGAGTATACAGCAGTGGGTGCATTGGCAAAGGTGTGTGTATGTGTGTATGTGTTTGTGTGTGTGCGTGTGTCTTTCTGATTGTATACAGCAGAGGGTGCATTGGTAAAGGTGTGTGTGTGTGTGTGTGTGTGTGTGTGTGTGTGTGTGTGTGTTTATCTGAGAGTATACAGCAGAGGGTGCATTGGCAAAGGTGTGTGTATGTGTGTCTTTGACTGTGTGTGCGTGTGTCTTTCAGTCTGTATGCAGCAGAGGGTGCATTGGTAAAGGTATGTTTGTGTGTGTGTGTGTGTGTGTGTGTGTGTGTGTGTGTGTGTGTGTGTGTGTGTGCATGTGTGATTCTGAGAGTATCCAGCAGAGGGTGCATTGCTAAAGGTGTCTGTGTGTGTGTCTGTGTGTGTGATTCTTTGAGTATCCAAAGAGGGTGCATTGGTAAAGCTGTGT
>JANJGN010000766.1:65000-67500 GCA_026770705.1 Isurus oxyrinchus
ATACAGCAGTGGGTGCATTGGCAAAGGTGTGTGTATGTGTGTGTGTGTTTGCGTGTGTGTGTGTGTCTTTCTGATTGTATACAGCAAAGGCTGCATTGGTAAAGGTGTGTGTGTGTGTGTGTGCGTGT
The DNA here is from genome assembly GCA_026770705.1 of Isurus oxyrinchus. Classification (NCBI taxonomy): domain Eukaryota; kingdom Metazoa; phylum Chordata; class Chondrichthyes; order Lamniformes; family Lamnidae; genus Isurus; species Isurus oxyrinchus. Next base: position 65,129 of record JANJGN010000766.1, read on the forward strand.
GTTTATCTGAGTGTATACTGCAGAGGGTGCATTGGCAAACGTGTGTGTATGTGTGTCTTTAACTGTGTGTACGTGTGTCTTTCAGTCTGTATACAGCAGAGGGTGCATTGGTCAAGGTATGTGTGTGTGTTTGTGTGTGTGTGTGTGTGTGTGTGTGTGCGCATGTGTGATTCTGAGAGTATCCAGCAGAGGGTGCATTGCTAAAGGTGTGTGTGTGTCTGTCTGTGTGTGTGATTCTTTGAGTATCCAAATTGAGTAATCCACATTGGTAAAGCTGTGTGTGTGTGTGTGTGTGTGTGTGTGTGTGTGTGTGTGTGTGTGTGTAAGTGTGTGTGTGTGTGTGTGTGTGTGTGTGTGTGTGTGTGTGCATCTGTGTGTGTGATTCTGAGTTTATCAAGCAGAGGGTGCATTGGTGAAGTTGTGTGTGTGTGTCTGTGTGTTTAATTCTGAGAGTATCCAGCAGAGATTTCATTGGTAAAGGTGTGTGTGTGTGTGTGTGTGTGTGTGTGTGTGTGTGTGTGTGTGTGTGTGTGTATGTGTGTGTGTGTGTGTGTGTGTTTGTTTGAGTGTGTGTTTCTGAAGTGTCCAGCAGAGGGTGCATTGGTAAAGCTGTGTGTGTGTGTGTGTGTGTGTGTGTTTCTCAGAGTATCCAGCAGAGGGTACATTTTTGAAGGTGTGTGCGTGTGTGTGTGTGTGTGTTTGTGCGTGAGTGTGTGTGTGTGTGTGCGTGTGTGTTTCAGAGCGTATACTGCTGAGAGTGCATTGGTGAAGGTTTGTGTGTGTGTTTGTGTGTGTGATTGTAAGAGTATGCAGCAGAGGGAGCATTGGTAAAGTTGTGTGTGTGTATGTGTGTGTGTGTGTGTTTCTGAGAGTATCTAGCAGAGGGTGCATTGGTAAAGGTGTCTGTGTGTTTGTGTGTGGGTGCGGGTGTGTTTGTGTGTGTGTGTGTGCATGTGTTTTTCTGAGAGTATACAGCAGTGGGTGCATTGGCAAAGGTGTGTGTATGTGTGTATGTGTTTGTGTGTGTGCGTGTGTCTTTCTGATTGTATACAGCAGAGGGTGCATTGGTAAAGGTGCGTGTGTGTGTGTGTGTGTGTGTGTGTGTGTGTGTGTGTGTGTGTGTGTTTATCTGAGAGTATACAGCAGAGGGTGCATTGGCAAAGGTGTGTGTATGTGTGTCTTTGACTGTGTGTGTGTGTGTCTTTCAGTCTGTATGCAGCAGAGGGTGCATTGGTAAAGGTATGAGTGTGTGTGTGTGTGTGTGTGTGTGTGTGTGTGTGTGTGTGTGTGTGTGTGTGTGTGTGTGTGTGCGTGTGCGCATGTGTGATTCTGAGAGTATCCAGCAGAGGGTGCATTGCTAAAGGTGTCTGTGTGTGTGTCTGTGTGTGTGATTCTTTGAGTATCCAAAGAGGGTGCATTGGTAAAGCTGTGTGTGTGTGTGTGTGTGTGTGTGTGTGTGTGTGTGTGTGTGTGTGTCTGTGTGTGTGTGTGTGTGTGTGTGTGTGTGTGTGTGTGTGTGTGTGTGTGTGTGCATCTGTGTGTGTGATTCTGAGTTTAACAAGCAGAGGGTGCATTGGTGAAGTTGTGTGTGTGTGTTTGTGTGTGTGTGTGTGTGTGTCTGTGTGTGTGTGTCTGTGTGTTTAATTCTGAGAGTATCCAGCAGAGGGTGCATTGGTAAAGGTGTGTGTGTGTGTGCGTGTGTGTGTGTGTGTGTGTGTGTGTGTGTGTGTGTGTGTGTGTGTGTGTGTGTGTGTGTGTGTGTCCGGGTGTGTGTGTGTGTGTTTATCTGAGCGAATACAGCAGAAGGTGCATTGGCAAAAGTTTGTGTATGTGTGTCTTTGACTGTCTGTGTGTGTGTCTTTCAGAGTGTATACAGCACAGGTAAAGGTATGTGTGTGTGTGTGTGTGTGTGTGTGTGTGTGTGTGTGTGTGTGTGTGTGTGTGTGTGTGTGTGTGTGTGTACGTATGTGTGTGAGTCTGTTTCTGTGTTTCTGAGAGAATCAGGCAGAGGGTGCATTGGTAAAGGTGTGTGTGTGTGTGTGTGTGTGTGTGTGTGTGTGTGTGATTCGGACGGTAACCAGCAGAGGGTGCATTGGTAAAGGTGTGTGTCTGTGGGTGGATGTGTGTGTGTGTCCGTGAGTGTTATGATGAGCGTATCCAGCAGGGGGTGCTTTGGTAAAGGTGCGTGTGTGTGTGTGTATGTGTGTGTGTGTGTGTGTGTGTGTGTGTGTGTGTGTGTGTGTGTGTGTGTGTGTGTGTGTGTGTCTGTGTGTGTGTGTGTGTGTCTGTGTGATTCTGAGAGGATCCAGCAGAAAGTGCATTGTTAAAAGCATGTAGTGTGTGCGTGTCTGCGTGTGTGTGATTCGGAGATT
>JANJGN010000766.1:172500-180000 GCA_026770705.1 Isurus oxyrinchus
GTTTTTCTGAGAGTATGCAGCAGAGGGTTCATTGGCAAAGGTGTGTGTATGTGTGTGTATGTTTGTGTGTGTGCGTGTGTCTTTCTGATTGTATATAGCAGAGGGTGCATTGGTAAAGGTGTGTGTGTGTGTGTGTTTGTGTTTGCGCGAGTGTGATCCTGAGATTATGCAGCAGAGGCTGCATTGCTAAAGGTGTGTGTGTGGTTCTTTGAGTATCCAAAGTGGGTGTATTGGTAAAGCTGTGTGTGCGTGCGCGTGTGTGTGTGTTTCTGAGAGTATCCAGCAGAGGGTGTGTTTTTAAAGGTGTGTGTGTGTGTGTGTGAGTGTGTGTGTGTGTGTGTGTGTGTGTGTGTGTGTGTGCGTGTGTGTTTCAGAGAGTATACTGCTGAGAGTGCATTGGTGAAGGTTTGTGTCTGTGTTTGTGTGTGTGATTGTGAGAGTGCCCGGCAGAGGGAGCGTTGGTAAAGTTGTGTGTGTGTGTGTGTGTGTGTGTGTGTGTGTGTGTGTGTGTGTGTGTGTGTGTGTGTGTGTGTGTGTGTGTGTGTGTGTGTGTGTGTGAGAGAGAGAGAGAGTGTGCGGGGGTTGGTTTGTGCAGCGCATGTGTGTCGGGGGGTTGGATTGTGCAGTTTCTATATTTGTGTGTGGGGTGGGTGGTTTGTATTCTGCCCTGTGGGTGCAGTGGGTGTGTGTCTGTGTGTAGGTGTGGGGTGGATTGTCCAGTGTGTGTGTGTGTGTGTATGTATGTGTGTGTGTGTGTGTGTTTCTGTGTTTCTGAGAGTATCAGGCAGAGGGTGCATTGGTAAAGGTGTGTGTGTGTGTGTGTGTGTGTGTGTGTGTGTGTGTGTGTGTGTGTGTGTGTGTGTGTTATTCTGAGAGTATCCAGCAGAGTGTACTTTTGTAAAGGTGTGTGTGTGTTTGTATGTGTGTGTTTCTGAGAGTATCCAGCAGAAGGTGCATTGTTAAAGGTGTGTGTGTGTTTGTGTGTGTGCGGGTGTGTGTGTGTGTGTGTGTGCGTGTGTTTATCTGAGAGTATACAGCAGAGGGTGCATTGGCAATGGTGTGTGTATGTGTGTCTTTGACTGTGTGTGCGTGTGTCTTTCAATGTGTATACAGAAGAGGGTGCATTGGTAAAGGTATGTGTGTGTGTGTGCGAGTGTGTCCGTGTGTGTGCGTGTGCATGTGTGACTCTGAGAGTATCCAGCAGAGGGTGCATTGCTAAAGGTGTGTGTGTGTGTGTGTGTGTGTCTTTGTGTGTGTGTGTGTCTGTGTGTGTGTGTGTGTGTATGCATCTGTGTCTGTGATTCTGAGTTTATCAAGCAGAGGGTGCATTGGTGAAGTTGTCTGTGTCTGTTTGTGTGTGTGTGTGTGCGTGTGTGTTTGTGTTTGCGCGTGTGTGATCCTGAGATTATGCAGCAGAGGCTGCATTGCTAAAGGTGTGTGTGTGTGTCTGTGTGTGATTCTTTGAGTATCCAAAGTGGGTGTATTGGTAAAGCTGTGTTTGTGTGTGTGTGTGCGTCTGTCTGTGTGATTCAGAGAATATCCAGCACAGTGCACATTCGTAAATTGGTGTGTGTGTGTGTGTGTGTGTGTGTGTGTGTGTGTGTGTGTGTGTGTGTGTGTATGTGTGTGTTTGTGTGTGTGTGTGTGTGTGTGTGTGTGTTTGTGTGTGTGTGTGTATGTGTGTGTGTGTGTGTGAGTGATTCTGAGAGTATCCAGCAGAGGGTGCATTGGTAAATGTGTGTGTGCGTGTGTGTGTGTGTGTGTGTGTATGTGTGTGTGTATGTATGTGCGTGTGTGTTTGTTTCTGTGCTTCTGAGAGTATCAGGCAGAGGGTGCATTGGTAAAGGTGTGTGTTTGTGTGTGTGTGTGTGTGTGTGTGTGTGTGTGTGTGTGTGTGTGTGTGTGTGTGTGTGTGTGTGTTATTCTGAGAGTATACAGCAGAGGGTACTTTTGTAAAGGTGTGTGTGTTTGTGTGCGTGTGATTCTAAGAGAATCCAGCAGAGGGTGCATTGTTAAAGGTATGTGTGTGTGTGTGTTTGTGTGTGTGCGGGTGTGTGTGTGTCTGTGTGTGCGTGTGTTTATCTGAGAGTATACAGCAGAGGGTGCATTGGCAAAGGTGTGTGCATGTGTGTCTTTGACTGTGTGTGCGTGTGTCTTTCAGTGTGTATACAGTAGAGGGTGCATTGGTAAAGGTATGTGTGTGTGTGTGCGAGTGTGTGTGTGTGTGCATGTGTGATTCTGAGAGTATCCAGCAGAGCGTGCATTGCTAAAGCTGTGTGTGTGTGTGTCTGTGTGTGTGTTTGTGTGTGTGAGTGTGTGTGTGTGTGTTTGTCTGTGTGTTTAATTCTGAGAATATCCACCAGAGGGTGGATTGGTAAAGGTATGTGTGTGTGTGTGTGTGTGTGTGTGTGTGTGTGTGTGTGTGTGTGTGTGTGTGTGTGTGTTTGAGTGTGTGTTTCTGAGAGTGTCCAGCAGAGGGTGCATTGGTAAAGCTCTGTGTGCGTGCGCGTGTGTTTGTTTCTGAGAGTATCCAGCAGAGGGTGCGTTTTTAAAGGTGTGTGTGTGTGTGTGTGTGTGTGTGTGTGAGTGTGTGTGTTTGTGTGTGTGTGTGTGTGTGTGTGTGTTTGAGTTTGTGTTTCTGAGAGTGTCCAGCAGACGGTGCATTGGTAAAGGTATGTGTGTGTGTGTGTGTGTTTCTGAGTATCCAGCAGAGGGTACATTTTTAAAGGTGTGTGTGTGTGTGTGTGTGTGTGTGTGTGTGTCTGTCTGTGAGTGTGATTCTGAGCGTATCCAGCACAGGGTTCATTGGTAAAGGTGCGTGTGTGTGTGTGTGTGTGTGTGTGTGTGTGTGTTTCTGAGAGTATCCAGCAGGGAGTGCATTGGTGATGGAAAGTGTGTGTCTGTGTGTGTGTGTGTGTGTGTGTGTGTGTGTGTGTGTGTGTGTGTGTGTGTGTGTGTGTGTGTCTTTGTGTGTGTCTGTGTGTGTGTGTGTGTGTGATTCCAAGAGTATCCAGCAGAGGGTACTTTGGTAAAGGTGCGTGTGTGTGTCTGTGTGCGGGTGTGTGTGTGTGTGTGTTTGTGCGTGTGTTTATCTGAAGTATACAGCAGAGGGTGTATTGGCAAAGGTGTGTGTATGTGTGTCTTTGACTGTGCGTGCGTGTGTCTTTAAGTGTGTATACAGCAGAGGGTACATTGGTAAAGGTGTGTGTGTGTGTGTGTGTGTGTGTGTGTGTGTGTGTGTGTGTGTGTGTGTGTGTGTGTGTGTGTGTGTGTGTGTGTGTGTGTGTGTGTGTGTGCGCGCGCATGTGTGATTCTGAGAGTATCCAGCAGAGGGTGCTTTGCTAAAGATGTGTGTGTGTGTGTGTGTGTGTGTTTGTGTGATTCTTTGAGTATCCAAAGAGGGTGCATTGATAAAGCTGTGTGTGTGTGTGTGTGTGTGTGTGTGTGTGTGTGTGTGTGTGTGTGTGTGTGTGTGTGTTTGTGTGTGTGTGTATGCGTGTGTGTGTGTGTGCATCTGTGTGTGTGATTCTGAGTTTATCAAGCAGAGGGTGCATTGGTGAAGTTGTGTGTGTGTGTTTGTGTGTGTGTGTGTTTGTATGTGTGTGTGTCTGTGTGTTTAGTTCTGAGAGTATCCAGCAGAGGGTGCATTGGTAAAGGTGTCTGTGTGTGTGTGTGTGTGTGTGTGTGTGTGTGTGTGTGTGTGTGTGTGTTTGTGTGTGTGTTTGAGTGTGTGTTTCTGAGAGTGACCAGCAGAGGGTGCATTGGTAAAGTTGTGTGTGTGTGTGTGTGTGTGTGTGTGTTTCTGAGAGTATCCAGCAGAGGGTACATTTTAAAAGGTGTGTGTGTGTGTGAGTGTGTGTTTGTGTGTGTGCGTGTGTGTTTCAGAGAGTATACTGCTGAGAGTGCATTGGTGAAGTTTTGTGTGTGTGTTTGTGTGTGTGATTGTGAGAGTATGCAGCAGAGGGAGCATTGGTAAAGTTGTGTGTGTGTGTGTGTGTGTGTGTGTGTGTGTGTGTGTGTGTGTGTGTTTGTGTGTGTGTGTGTGTATGTGTGTGTGTGTGTGTGTGTGTGTTTCTGAAAGTATCCAGCAGAGGGTGCGTTGGTAAAGTTGTCTGTGTGTTTGTGTGTGGGTGCGGGTGTCTGTGTGTATGCGTGGGCATCTGTTTTTCTGAGAGTATGCAGCAGAGGGTTCATTGGCAAAGGTGTGTGTATGTGTGTGTATGTTTGTGTGTGTGCGTGTGTCTTTCTGATTGTATATAGCAGAGGGTGCATTGGTAAAGGTGTGTGTGTGTGTGTGTTTGTGTTTGCGCGTGTGTGATCCTGAGATTATGCAGCAGAGGCTGCATTGCTAAAGGTGTGTGTGTGGTTCTTTGAGTATCCAAAGTGGGTGTATTGGTAAAGCTGTGTGTGCGTGCGCGTGTGTGTGTGTTTCTGAGAGTATCCAGCAGAGGGTGTGTTTTTAAAGGTGTGTGTGTGTGTGTGTGTGAGTGTGTGTGTGTGTGTGTGTGTGTGTGTGTGTGTGCGTGTGTGTTTCAGAGAGTATACTGCTGAGACTGCATTGGTGAAGGTTTGTGTCTGTGTTTGTGTGTGTGATTGTGAGAGTACCCGGCAGAGGGAGCGTTGGTAAAGTTGTGTGTGTGTGTGTGTGTGTGTGTGTGTGTGTGTGTGTGTGTGTGTGTGTGTGTGTGTGTGTGTGTGTGTGTGTGTGTGTGTGTGAGTGATTCTGAGAGTATCCAGCAGAGGGCGCATTGTTAAATGTCTGTGTGTGTGTGTGTGTGTGTGTGTGTGTGTGTGTATGTGTGTGTGTATGTGTGTGTGTCTGTGTTTCTGTGTTTCTGAGAGTATCAGGCAGAGGGTGCATTGGTAAAGGTGTGTGTGTGTGTGTGTGTGTGTGTGTGTGTGTGTGTGTGTGTGTGTGTGTGTGTGTGTGTGTGTGTGTGTGTGTGTGTTATTCTGAGAGTATCCAGCAGAGTGTACTTTTGTAAAGGTGTGTGTGTTTGTATGTGTGTGTTTCTGAGAGTATCCAGCAGAAGGTGCATTGTTAAAGGTCTGTGTGTGTGTTTGTGTGTGTGCGGGTGTGTGTGTGTGTGTGTGTGTGTGCGTGTGTTTATCTGAGAGTATACAGCAGAGGGTGCATTGGCAAAGGTGTTTGTATGTGTGTGTTTGACTGTGTGTGCGTGTGACTTTCACTGTGTATACAGAAGAGGGTGCATTGGTAAAGGTATGTGTGTGTGTGTGCGAATGTGTGCGTGTGTGTGCGTGCGCATGTCTGACTCTGAGAGTATCCAGCAGAGGGTGCATTGCTAAAGGTGTGTCTGTGTGTGTGTGTCTGTGTGTGTGTGTGTTTCTGTGTGTGTGTGTGTGTGTGTGTATGCATCTGTGTCTGTGATTCTGAGTTTATCAAGCAGAGGGTGCATTGGTGAAGCTGTGTGTGTGTGTTTGTGTGTGTGTGTGTGTGTGTTTGTCTGTGTCTTCAATTCTGAGAATATCCAGCAGAGGGTGGATTGGTAAAGGTGTGTGTGTGTGTGTGTGTGTGTGTTTGAGTGTGTGTTTCTGAGAGTGTCCAGCAGAGGGTGCATTGGTAAAGCTGTGTGTGCGTGTGTGTGTGTGTTTCTGAGAGTATCCAGCAGAGGGTGCATTTTTAAAGGTGTGTGTGTGTGTGTGTGTGTGTGTGTGAGTGTGTGTGTGTGTGTGTGTGTGTGTGCGTGTGTGTTTCAGAGAGTATACTGCTGAGAGTGCATTGGTGAAGGTCTGTGTGTGTTTTTGTGTGTGTGATTGTGAGAGTACCCAGCAGAGGGAGCGTTGGTAAAGTTGTGTGTGTGTGTTTGTGTGTGTGTGTGTGTGTGTGTGTGTGTGTGTGTGTGTGTGTTTCTGAGAGTATCTAGCAGAGGGTGCATTGATAAAGGTGTCTGCGTGTTTGTGTGTGGGTGCGGGTGTGTATGTCTGTGTGTGCATCTGTTTTTCGAGAGTATGCAGCAGAGGGTGCATTGGCAAAGGTTTGTGTATGAGTGTGTGTGTTTGTGTGTGTGCGTGTGTCTTTCTGATTGTATACAGCAGAGGGTGCATTGGTAAAGGTGTGTGTGTGTGTGTGTGTGTGTGTGTGTGTGCGTGTGTTTATCTGAGAGTATACAGCAGAGGGTGCATTGGCAAAAGTGTGTGTATGTCTGTCTTTGACTGTGTGTGCCTCTGTCTTTCAGAGTGTATACAGCAGAGGGTGCATTGGTAATGGAATGTGTGTGTCTGTCTGTTTGTGTGTGTGTGTGTGTGTGTGTGTGTGTGTGTGATTCTGAGAGTATCCAGCAGAGGGTACTTTGGTAAAGGTATGTTTGTGTTTGTGTATGTGTGATTCTGAGAGTATCCAGCAGAGGTTGCATTGTTAAAGATGTGTGTGTGTGTTTGTGTCCGGGTGTGTGTGTGTGTGTGTGTGTGTGTGTGTGTGTGCGTGTGTTTATCTGAGCGTATACAGCAGAAGGTGCATTGGCAAAGGTTTGTGTATGTGTGTCTTTGAGTGTGTGTGCATGTGTCTTTCAGAGTGTATACAGCAGAGGGTGCATTGGTAAAGGTATGTGTGTGTGTGTGTGTGTGTGTGTGTGTGTGTGTGTGTGTGTGTGTGCGAGTGTGTGATTCTGAGAGTATCCAGCAGAGGGTGCATTGCTAAAGGTGTGTGTGTGTGTGTGTATGTGTGTGTGTGTGTGTGTCTGATTCTTTTAGTATCCAAAGAGGGTGCATTGGTAAAGCTGTGTGTTTGTGTGTGTGTGTGTGTGTGTGTGTGTGTGCATCTGTGTGTGTGATTCTGAGATTATCAAGCAGAGGGTGCATTGGTGAAGTTGTGTGTGTGTGTTTGTGTGTGTGTGTGTGTGTGTCTGTGTGTTGAATTCTGAGAGTATCCAGCAGAGGGTGCATTGGTAACGGTGTGTGTGTGTGTGTGTGTGTGTGTGTGTGTGTGTGTGTGTGTGTGTGTGTGTGTGTGTGTGTGTGTGTGTGTGTTTGTGATTGTGTGTGTGTTTGTGTGTGTGTGTGTGTGTGTGTGTGTGTGTGTGTGTGTGTGTGTGTGTGTGTATGTGTGTGTGTGTGAGTGATTCTGAAAGTATCCAGCAGAGGGTGCATTGGTAAAGGTATGTGTGTGTGTGTGTGTGTGTGTGTGTGTGTGTGTGTACGTATGTGTGTACGTATGTGTGTGAGTCTGTTTCTGTGTTTTTGAGAGTATCAGGCAGAGGCTACTTTGTTAAAGGTGTGTGTGTGTTTGTGTGTGTGCTAGTGTGTGATTCTGAGAGTATCGAGCAGAGGGTGCATTGCTAAAGGTGTGTGTGTGTGTGTGTGTGTGTGTGTGTGTCTGATTCTTTGAGTATCCAATGAGGGTGCATTGGTAAAGCTGTGTGCGTGTGTGTGTGTGTGTGTGTGTGTGTGTGTGTGTGTGCGCGAGTGTGTGATTCTGAGAGTATCCAGCAGAGGGTGCATTGCTAAATGTGTGTGTGTGTGTGTGTGTGTGTGTGTGTGTGT